>JAKWJA010001122.1:0-43666 GCA_027704765.1 Solanum habrochaites
TAGGTGACCGCATACCAAGAAATTTCTCAAAGCCCCAAAATGTACCACATATAAACTTGATGTGAATACATTAAAATAGTGTGGAAGTCCCAAATTTATTAAACTATGTTTCCACCCATAAAACCTAAAAAGTCTCATCACAACAAGAACATCTAATATCTCATTACTAAGTCGACGACCGTATAAAAGACACAAATAAAATGCATAAAATGTATGTGTCCGAAAGTATAGGACATCATGTCAGACCGAAGAATCAACACGCAGCCCAGATTTTATGATAGATCACCCTGAACTATAACTGCGGAGGATGTGCTCGAGCTGAGGGCGGAAATTCTGAAAGTCTAGGTTACACTCGCTGCTGTAATCAAAAGGAAAACAAAGAAGACACGAAACACGTGGACCTCACTAGTACGATCGTTTGGCAACAGTAAGAGTAAGTCAATCAAGTCGGTCGTCAACCCCAACCAATCGTTTTTTGTGCCACAATAGTAATCCCACTATACAATAAATATAAGTACTGAAACTCAACTATAGAACTTACATTGTTTGAAAACAACAAACACCATGACAAGTTTCAACTACATAAAGTAAGCTGTACATAGTCACTAAAGATATCATGTACTCACACAATTACCTCGTAGGCCTATGCCTCCACCCATTAACCCATTCTTGGGGTTGAGTTTTTTCTTTGAGATTGCCGTACCTACTCATTAATTTCCAAAAGTTTTCTCCATTTAATATATCATGCGGAACGGGAACATATCGCTGCTACGCATCCACCTATTGTACAATGTCTAGATAGCGTGAACTCGATCAAAGAATACGTGTCAAAACGTGACAATCTGATCCCAAGAATACCGCCTCTCGATTCGGATATTGGTGACCAGACCGATCCAAGAATTATACCTGTGTCTGAAACCGTGACACTCGATCACTATACTATTAATTTCATCCTTTATTACCTCACCCACAAATTCCCCCCTCTGCACAACGACCTTGAGGACCCTTATTCACACACCACAAAGATTCTTTATTCAATTTTGGCACCTACTCACTCTCGCCCACTAGATAGGCATTAGACTGCACCCTATAAATTTCTTACATTCCTCATTGGGTAAGGGTTTCAGCCCCATAGCACTGCACAAATACACCACAACACATAATCACACACATAACCATAGTAAAGTACCATAGAGCAACCGTCACAATAGCAGTTTCCAGGCCCATATCAATCACTATTAAGGAGTTTATATGAAATAGCATAAACCATAACCTTACCTTCACGAAGACCGAAGTCAAGCAAGCTACTTTTTCTCAATATGTTTCCTTTCATCAACGCCTCCGAACTTTCTACAATCTATCAAGTATGCATAATTATGAAGTTAGACGAGTCTATAGGCATCATAGACATATGTCTAGCCTAGACCGATATTCACCCAATCTTAATGAATCCCAATGTTAAAGTTTAAAGGTAAGGCTACATTCCTCAATTAATCTAACTATAATGGTTATCTGAATTATATAATACACCTAATATTTCAATCCTATTTTAATAGGTACACTGGAATATAACGAGCTCACAAATTTAAGTCCAATAGGATAAACAAACTTCTCTTTCTGCAATTTTATGCAATCTATACACAACCTATGACTTGTAATAATTGATCAATTTTAATGACCATTATGAACTCCATTAGCCACCATATCTTCTTCCCATGTCCAGATGCAACTAAGATTATACAAATTAAAAATTTCTCACCAGCAATCCTTTTTCGTATTCTTCAAAAAGAAAACGAAAACATAAATAAAAATTATGTATAAACTCATAATCAAAATCAAAATTATTGGTAGTTTTGGCATAAGTCATTACGATATATTAGGTCCCACTTTTATCCAGAATTACACATGGAGCTCCCTACGCTACACATAAGGTCAGTTAAGTTTCTATCCCAACAATATGTATATATATAATAATTATGTAACTTATTCATCAAACCAATAAACGAATATTATAAATTCAATATGATTAATCAGTCATGGACATAAATTATATATTCAATATCACTATTAGATAGGAATTTTATTATTGCATCCAACCCTCAAAAGGCCCCAAGTCATATATCATGGTAATTTATACAAAACATTCTGCCGCCACAATTTATATGCACAAAACAATATTGCTGAGTGTTGGAAGATTTACCTAAGGGTGTACCGCGTCTCGTGTTTACAGGTAAGCCGTCTTCTCACAGTCTTTTTTCCTCTTTTTTGTCTTCATACAGATTATTTGTACATTAATTAGTATACTCATTAAATTAAATAGTGATTAAAATGACCCACTATTAATCTATAATTTAGTTATTAACCATTAAGTAAATAAATTATTAAAACTTCCCCACTTTAAGTTATAATTATAATTATGAATTAAGTCAAAACACCCACTTAATCTATAGAAAGTATTTTTTAACACAAAAATTTCTAGTACCCAACTGACTACACGGGTTGTTACAGGACCGCTAGTAAAACCTACCTTCCTTATATAAGAAGATGTCACCCCTCACATTAACAAGCTTCTCGGTGGTAAAGCTAGGTCCCTGTATTGAAATGCCTTTAGTTTGTTGGAATATAACTTAGTTTTAGGTCATTGATTACGCTCAAACTGACTTCTACAAATAAGAATTAAAGCGGTAGTGTCAAGTAAATAACCCAAACTAGTGAGGTGGGATCGTTCCCATGAGGAAAATAGTCTAGACTTAATTCAACCTGTTATTAACTATTGTTTGATAATGAATTTGGAAAGTAAAAACATACAAACAAAGGGGGGAGGGTTTCTATTATAAATGAGTGAAATAAATAACAACTGAAAGAGACACTGAACAGCGTTGACAGTTGGATTTAATCAATTAATCAATTGGTAACTAGGGTTTTACGTGTTCTCACAGGTTCATAACTTGATTAATTCTAACTATAACAATTCCCTTCTAGTATCTTGCCATCAAAGTGAAAGTGATAGGTTATGGATTTCTAATCTTGGTACGGCATATCTGAAAATGTACACTCCGCACCTTTGGTCCGGGCTACGTGTGTTGCTTACCCTTAGCCTTTACACATATTAAGCATCTATTCGATATTTGACTAAGTTATTACCTCGTACCAATCAATACTAGCCTATAGATCGTCTACACTAATCTATGTTATTAATTCTTTTCGTATTATCTACCCCCTTGGTCCGGCAAGTAGCATGTGTAAGGCGAGTTCAACGTTGGCATTCGTTAAAAAGACTTTAGCGAAAGAATTATAATACATGAAAGACACTTTCTAGAATCGGTTATTTTAGTTAGGGTTTATCTATTTATTTGCTAATGTCCCACAAACCCTCCTAGTTAGGGAGGAGTGTAAGTTATCATAGCCATTATAACCACAGATTCAAGGTATATTAAATAAGGTTCATGTACTTACTTCAGAGAACGAGTTAAAATTCCAAAAGCTTTGCTTGCATAATCACCAAAAATCATTGCAAGAATTTCAAAGTAATCACTAATCCCACCAAAAAGTTAAATGATTATCAAGAATCTCACAATACAATTTTTACCAATATGGAGTTGCACAATCTACGAGGTCTAACCGTATAAGAGTCTAACAATACAGAGTTCTAACCTCAAAATGAGCTTTCGAACTATTTATAAAAAAAACAAAAAAACCTAATTAAACAAGGATTCTAATGCTGGAAATCTACCATAACGCGCGGTGGTCGACGGCCCAAAACGGCCGTCGTGGGGTGGGGTCCAACGGACCATCATTGGATCGTCTTAGTCCCAGTGCTGATCTCTTCATTCCCTCGATGGCAAGGTATGACGGACCATCATAGGTCAAAACGGTGATCCCGAGGGTATTCGTTCCAAAACACTGCAACTCTTGGAATATGGAGGGGTACTAGGATCACGTCTCTAATCACGATGAACCTGACAAGACGGTCCTCATAGGGACACGAAGGACCCGTCACAAGCTTCGTACCCCAACACTTGGTCATACTTCCCTATCTTCTTACACTAGAGGCATACGACTGCCACATACCGACCGTCGCGAAGCACGACGGACCGTCATCCAGCTCCATAGGTGGTCTCCTGCATTTTCTACGCTCAAAATTCGATTCAGCTTTGGACAGATTTCCTGCAAAACATAGAGAAAACTTATATAAAATTAGTACAAAAGACTTTCGGGACACACACTAAACTTAAGGTAAAAAGTATAATAGACAGAAAATTTACACGGTAGGCCAACTAGTTATCCACACTTTAAAAACAAAATCCTCATTGCACAATGATTAAATTTGAGTAACGGATTAATTTTCAACAATCTATCTCAGAAAACAAAGTCACATCATTCATACCTATTGCCATAAGTTGACCCCTTATTTCACGCCTTCAAGTTAGATATAAACCCTTAAGATCACGATAGGCTTTTTTTTATTTTTTTTTAGCTTAGTAACATAGGTCGGGGTAAGGTTGTAAGGTCTATTTATGGTATACTTTAGTGACTTTGTTGCCCCCTCCTTTGACATATCGCGCTAGACCTCCTTTTTCTATCATTTTAATCTCGCCCCATTTTCTCATATTTCTTTCACCTGCTCTCTCTTCTTTCTTTATTTGGTAAGTGACTACTCTTCTTTTATTGCTTGTATTTCTTGTATATTTATTTTTCTTTACTGTCTTTCAACATAATCTTGAGTCACTTTATGTTGTTCTTTCTACTCTTGGTTTTTAACTCAACTTCCAGAGGCCATTCCTCATAATAGCCACCCTCAACTCATGGCTGCCATGGAGTTCTAAGGTCCCAATACCCAAAGTTGGGTCAGGGGCATAAGTTACGGCATTAGCCCCCTCAACTTATGCATTGGCATAAGCTGAGGTGCACAGGTCCAAGGAGGGACCAGGGCCAAACCACATTGTTCTCAGGAAGAGGAAAAGAATCGTTGGGGTGCAAAAGGAAAAGGTTTATTTTAAGCTAGGATCATTTGGATCAAAGAAGAGAAATTTCATTTGGTTTTCTTTTATTTGAGGCTAGAAATGGCTCTATAGAAAAGGGGACCTATGATCCTTTCCTAATGATTATTACAGCTTACTTTTACCAAGGGACTAACCAGGCAAGTTCTAGCTTCCTCAGTACAATAGTGGGACTATTCAAATGTCCTCACACTCACTTGACATCTCAGCACTATTCACCAGATATCAGGCCACCTAGATTCGAATTAAGACTTAGGGTAATGCAATGGTGTTGTAACTCTAGTCTTCTTTAGAGAACCACACAATTACAGTTACATGCCAGTCATGCATTAGTTTCCAGTTATGGATATCATTTTAAGCCCATATGCTCAGATAAACTATGTACAAAAGTATAAAACATGCCAGTTCAACAGTAAAAAAGTAATCAGTCTTTTGGGAAAAAGAAACACAGGCAAGAGAAACCCAAAAGAGGATATGAGTTGGGCTTACCAGACTTCACCTAACACTCACTCCATTTACCCCACCCCCAACAAAAAAAATATGAATTGTCCCAAGGCATAAAAAATCTACCATACTAGGGTGGTAGGTGAAGCAAAACCTGTGGCGGCAACGCGCGAGATCAGCAAGCTGGGGGGCCGATTCCCGAAACCCAACGTCTCATAAAATTGTGGACACCCTCAGTGGTGTCCTCAGCCAAAACAACCGCACCATCAGTAGTACCCTGCTATATCTACAGTGCGGGAGCTAAATCGGCCCCAGCCGGCACTTCTAACTCAGATGCTCTCATTGGTGTGCCGCTCCGCAGCAGGTGAGGCTATCCGCACAGGCCTCCATCTCTCGGGTCCTCCTTTTCCCTTCGATCGCCGCCCCGTCCTTGATAGTCCCCTAAGCCTCTTGGCACTCTCTCGAGTGGGGAGGTTGGTGGAATTTCTGAAGTAGCAAAAAGGGCCGCCAACCACGGTGTCCTCAGCAGGCTCAAACCGAAAGGGGCCTAAGACTCCGGCACCTCGCCTCTAAAGATGTGTCGATGTCTGCACGAGACTTGTCGACTGCAGCCTGATAGAGTCGAAACATCACTGGTAGGGGCTGGTTCCGAAGTAGCACTCTCATCCTCAAGGCAGTCCAGCGCTGGTTAATCAGAGATATTCATCTCTGTAAAAACATGCACAAATTTTCCTCCTAGGCGCTCTTCGGACTAATAATCACTGCTTGCACGAAGGCTGGATTGAGTGTAGAAGATTGCCATTTTGTGCCTCTAGTTTTTGGCCCTGCAAGCGAGCCAGTCCGGTAGAGGGGTGTGCGAGAGCGAGCTCGGGACTGTGCTACTACCCGCGGATAGACTCGACCGGTGTAGGTCATGTGGACGCCTGTGTAGCTTGCGGGCCGGGCGACCTGTATCAGCAAGTGGGGTAGCTCGGGACAGGCCTCCCTGCGTGCGCAAGAGCCAAACTCATAGGCTTCGTCTCTGATGAGCCGACGGGCAAACAGTGCCTGAGGGGTCTTTCAAGCTGATCTACGGTCTATGGCCACACCTGCGGCCTGGTAAGGTCAAAAGATCATGCATGGAAGACGGGTAGGTGTAGTGACCCTTGAACTGCCCTCTCGGCATGATGCTGAGAGAAAGAAGCCATGCGAAGTCCACCCGATCGGCTACATCACCGCCATCAACATTGCTTAATCCCAGGTGGTAATGATCTGAGTCAGACTGTGGGGGAAGGCAGTGACGGACATTAAGCACCACAAGAACTTTGCCTGTGAAAGTGCGGTTGGCCTCGTGATGGCCCCCTTCGGATCCAGTCACCCAATCGACACCTTTCCATCTACTGACAGGCGCAGGCCCACCCACCTCTGAGTGGTCTCTCTCAGTGATGGCTGGCGGCAAGAAAAAACCTTAGCTATCCTTTACTATTGCTCGCGGTAGTCAAACTCGGCAGTGAGGGGGGTCTGAGTAGCATCAACACTCTCGCCGTTATGACTCCGGCGGAATGGCTGGCAGGGAGCGAATGTCAACCTGTACGTCCGGACCGGACCTGCCCAGTGGGGCGTGTTTAGCCGGGTCCAGCCGCCTATCGCATCTTGATCGGAGGAGAGCAGAGAGTCTGTTAAGTAGGATTGTGTGAGAACTATCAGTGGACCATTTCTTGTTGTATCGTCCCCAAACGGACGTGCTGCTGTCCACTCCAAGCGATGCTGGGTGAAGATGCTGTAAGAGCTTGTGGATCTCATGGAATCTCGAGAGACTCCCTGTTAGTAACGCAATCCAAAGTGAGTGTTCAGAGTCAACACTCCTTTACAGTCAGGAACTGGCGTCGGAGTAGGACTTGTAACGCCGTCGACCCCACCGGTTGGTGGTCCAGTTGGTCTGGCGGGGGGGACATGAGCTGGTGAGCCGGATGTAGAGTTAGAGTCTGAACTATAGCCTCATAAGAAGATGGCCGACACGTGCAGCGGTGGAGGGTTGCGGGATCTCAGCAGAGCAGAGGGCTTCATCGGACCATGATACTCTAAGGAGCAAGACATCTCCATTCATAATGGGGGCTTGACCAAGAGGTTACTCGCCGCTAAAACACCTCTCTAATGCCTTCCCGACTCCAGCCTTTGCGATGAAGGAAAATGGTGGGATGTAGTTTTAATGAAGGAGGACGGGGACGTGGAACCTCCCACAATACTTGCTAACTCCCTCTTTTTCCCTCTCGCCCGCACATCTCGGAGGCTTCCCTCTACCTTCTGCGCCATATGGTAACTGTCGCTTATGTCTTCGTAGCCCTCTCCTTGAGCCACTCCTTATTCTCTCAGTTCTTCGCCCCATCTACTTTCTTTTACTCTCCCCGTATATTTACCTACCTCACTACAACTCACCTGGTATCGTCCCCCTCAAGTTCCCTTCGCCGTAGCCCCTCTTCCTCCACACATCATTCGTCATCTCTCCACGCGTACCCAACCATCGTCACCCGCATCCGCCCCGTCTTCATCTCCCCCTTCCCATTTCCCCCCCAACTCACCCTTATCCTTGTTCTTCCCTCACACAATCTCTCACCCTCACCCCCACTAATTTTCCTCGCCCTATTTCGTCTCGTCTTAACTGAGTATTCCGAACTTTTCACCTACGTTCCACCTCCTATTCTCAATTCTTTTCTAGTCTACCCCGGTTCATTATCCCAGCCCCCTCCGTCCTCCCTGCGAAACATTCCAACCTACTCTCACCATTCTTCTTTCTCCTTCCGCCTCGGATTCACGTTTTACCCCTTTTTCCTCACGCTAATGTTCTGCTATTACTTCTTAAGTTTTGTCTTGCCATTGACCCCCCACACTCTTCTTACTCTCTGCTTCTTGTCCGTTCTTCCTTTTTTATGCCTTAGTTCTTACCTTCTTACCGCCCACTGTTATATTACCTTCCCTCTAAGCACTTCTCCCCGCCCTCCGCTCTTCATCCTCGTACTCTACCTTAACCTTCCCCACTCCCTCCAATGCCACCTACACACGTGGCTTTCTTCCTCCGACACTTTCCCTTGTTTCTCTTTCTTCTGTGATACCCGGACGCCACCTTTTTGGGTGTGGCTCATGGAGCACGTGGAAAGCACGGGAAGGGGTGGATGGTGCCTGGCGGGACGTTTCCTCAGGGTCACGCTCATCGCAGAGCCGAATAACCATGCAGGCAGATGGGGCGACGACTTCGATCGCCCGGTGCGTAGATGCGGTCTTGGCTGGGTGCCATAGTAGATAGTTACCTAAAGGATCCTCAACATAGTACGAGTGTGGAAAATAAGACAAGCAAAACCATACTTAATACAAACATTGAAAATAGTAGGTAATTGCTATAGAAACAGTGGCATAAGAACGGGTCCTGGTGCCGTTCCCGTCGTGACTATGACGGACCGTCATGAAGGTCCGTCGTTGTATTACTTGGGACTGGGTATGTATTGAGAGAACCCTGAAGGGAGAGTCGTTTGACGAGCATGACGTCTGTGCAGACGGGACCGTGTAGATGTCGTCGGAAACCCTTGATAGGAAAAAATATGGAGACCTTGGGGAGGGGGTTCTCTAACGTCATGAGATGTGCAGGACGGACCGTCATGGGTATGACGGTCCGTCACATTTGTACGTTGAAGGACACTTGAAAAAAAGGAGACCCTTAGAAACAGGGTCTCTGACAACCAGAACGATTGTGCAGGGATACGCTGGTCCGTCCATGTGTACGTTGAGGAACACCACTTGGGAAAACATGAGAGACCATAGAAAACAGGGTCTTGGACAACGGAAAGGTTGTGCAGAGGACCATTCGTGAGTACGAGGTCCGTCGTGGGTTACGATGGTCAGTCATCGGGGTCTAGTCTGAATAACAGTGACAGGAACTGAGGGTTCCCTAGCTCCGATGAATCCCACTCAAACTTGTAGTAATTTTGACCTTACATTGGTCTAACAATCCCAGGGACGAAAACTACAAATCAAAAGCACCTTATGTCTAGGGTTGTAAACATTGACAATTTTTGAAGTTTTTAACCAGGTTAGATTAGAATCGTATAAAAGAAACAAAATAGGGACAAAATAACTAGCTTAATACTCAATATAAACAAGTAAGCAAGATAAATGAGTGGAAATTTGAGACACATACCTTAGAAATGGAGAAAACAACTGGACAAGTACTCGCTGGCTAGGCAAACACCCACGACAACAACTCTGACTAGTAGATTAACACTTTTAGGGCTTTGGAGAATTTTGGGGGAACAATGATCGATGGGGGGAAATGTGGAAGTTGAAAAGAGAGGGGAGATGAGAGGAATAATGAAGGAATGGGGTGAAATGAGGGGTTGGGGGTTTAAATGGTCTGATTTTGAAAAAGGGTCCAACCGGGTCGGGTCGGGAATAACTCATTAATCACACGACGGTTCTCCGATGACGGTCCGTCGCAGTTGTGATGACCCGTCGTTGGTTCCGTCGTGTGTGCCCTAGTTTCAAAATAACAGAAAAACGTACCTGGTACGACGGATGCATACGACGGTCCGTCGCAGGAGCAACGGTCCGTCGATGTGTCTGTCAGTGACTGCTGCAGAGTAATTTTCTGCTGAATTTCCTGGTGATGTGCCTGCAAATTTAAAAAACCATTAGTAGAAAAATGCAATCATTACTAAAAATACTATAAGTATTGGGTTGCCTCCCAACAAGCGCCTGATTTAGTGTCGCGGCACGAATGGGGACCCTTGATTACTCAGACTTCATCAAGATGGTATGCCTCTATCACTTCATTCCCCGATTCTTTATGCCCAAGATAGAGTTTTATTCTATCTCTATTCCTCTCAAACCACACTCTCTCCTTGGCTTTTAACTCAACTGTCCATGAGGGAATACTTGGGTAACAAGTAAGGCCAGTCCCCATTTGGGACTTAGCTTGCCCGGAAGACAAACGCACCCAGAAGAACTGTTACACGCACCAAATCCCCAACCATAAACTCTTGTTTTGCAGTTTTCTGTTCAGTCTCCTTCTTTTTTCATATTTCTTTGTGGGATTATGGCAGATACGATTGGAGCTCACCAATCTGCATCATGGTCCTACCAAAATTGTTGAATGGGTGCTCTCATTATTCAAACCGAAATGTCAATGTCCCTTATCCCATACAAGTAATGCTCTAACTGTAGCAAGGAATGGCCTCCCAAGAATACTAGGCACTTCAAAATCGACCTCACAATCAAGAATAACAAAATCAGCATGAAAGATGAAGGACTCCACTTTATACTAGCAAATCATGGAGTATCCCTAATAGGGCAGTTTCCACTGTCCGATCAGCCATCAGTAGCCGCATCGCAGTGTGTTTTGATCCCCAACCCAACTCTTGTAAAATTGAGAGGGCATGAGATATGTATCTTCCCCCAGATCCACATAATTGCTGTCGCCCAAAGTAATGACCCAAGGTACAACAAATAGTGAACGACCCAGATCTTTGATTTTTTGACGAGGGATCTGTAGCATAGCACTACAATGCTGGGCATGTCTATCATCATCTCGAAAGTGACCGATCTTTTCTTGGTGCCAGATCTTTCATAAATTTGCATAACAGGGCATTGTTCTAGAGCTTCTACCAAAGGGACATTGAGAAAGTTGCTTTCAACATTGTTATGAAAACGCCGGTTTTTTACCATCCTCAGTCTTATTCACTAATTCTGAGGAAGGGTGGTGTGGCCTAGGCAATGAGATTACCTTGATAGGTACTGCTGCATCTTTTCCATACTTTCCTCTGCTTCACAACTACCTTACCACAGTATATTATCCTTTCTCACCTTTTCCTCAGTAGATGGCATAGGTGGGTCAATGGTTTGCGTACACACCGAGTAAAGGTGATTTGCCATACAGTGCGCATCATTCTTTGGATTTTGGACAGTGTTGCTAGGAAGAGTGTAGTTGCACGGGTGTTCACTGTCGCCATATTGGGACCACTGCAATTAGACTGTTTTAATTCAAAATTGCTGTGTATCACTTTTGGCCCATACTAGCTAAATCACCCCTTAACCTCTTTAATGTGCTCATCACTAGAATCGAAACCTCATAATCATTTTGTGCAACATATCCTCAACTCGTGCCATCTATTCTTGTACCATCCCTAGGAGTAACTTCACGATTTTGAGGAGGGACATAGGGCCCATTCCTGTCGTTTCTATTAGCATAGTTACCCTGTTAAAAGTTGTGGTCGCGGTTGGTAGTTTCCATCGTAGGACATAATGACCATCACGATTTGTAGTTACCATAGTTCCTTACTTGGTTCCCTTGACCCTTGGCGCCAATATTCTGATTTGAGGACTTGGGCGCTTGGTCGGAACCCCCCGTCTGCTCATTATGCCATTAAGTTCCTCCGCATTAATAACACCCCCCCCCCCCCCCCTCCCCCCCCCCTTGTCACGTTATGGGGTGGTGGTTTAGCCAAGAGTTGAGCATTAATCTTTCTGCACCATAGTGACATGTTTTAGTACCGACCCCTAGATCAGTCTAATCTGAGCCATTTGTTCACGAATCTCATCTGGGCTATGTGTGAGTGGCTGCATGAGAAGGATGTTTCTCCCCGTAATCGACTTCCTAGTACTCCAGCTTTGGTATTCTGGGAGATTTTTTTTATTTTCAACATCTCAGCATAAGGAAAACTCCCCATAAGGACCAATGCTATGGTGTCCAACACCGCCTTATTTTTATCATCCTGTCCACGATAGAGTATTCCTTCAGGGACTCACATCTATACGGTGATTTTGGAACAAAGTATCAGAAGAGGTAAATCTATCCCAAAACTATAACGGACTCTCCTGGTTAGTGCCACAAAGTTTATTCACTCTGTCTTGTGGTTTAGTTAGTTCTTGGAGACCGGATATAGAGTGCTAAGAAGACATCCCTTAGTTGTTCAAGGAAGATTGAGTTGTATGGGAGATTAGAGCTTAGTGAACCACATAGCAGCCGTCCGTCAGGGAGAGAGGAAAAACCACTCTCGACTATTACAGCTAAATCCAAAATCATGCCTCCTTACCCACAACTTTTACACACTACCCTGACCTTAGCTATATGGGCAGGTGGATCCTCAGAAGGTAGCACTGAAAACAAAACCTCTGGCCATGTGAGCATTTGCATTCAGGCTACTAGTTACCAACAAAAGTGTTGGCCGGGTGTAGAGGAGGAAAAACCCAGTGGCCCGCCGGAATTGCTATGTTATCATATCCTCTGTAGTATGCTTGGGGCCGGGCACGGGATTTGTCGCCCTCTGTTGATGTTCACAGGAGCATCGAGTAAACATTTGACCATGGAACATCAACCGGCGAGCTGGGATGGGTTCTGGGTGGATCCTCATATTTATTCCCAAGTTTCAATTCAGATTGCGCAATTACGCTCAACTCGTGATCGTAGGGAAACAAGGGTTCCTTCTCCCCAAAACACCCCCCCTTCTCCCCCCCCCCCCCTCTCCTATCGGTGTATTTGGCATACAAGGAGGATAGTTCTGAAAAAATTTCGAAATCAAAAAACTTAAACAAAGTAAATCAAGAAAATAGAAAAATCAACTATAAAACTACAGTACTAAGTTCAAGTTAATCTAAAAAGCTAGAGTTCCCCCCCTTCCCCCCCCACGAGGCAGCGGCGCCAAATTTGATACGCGCAAACTACTTCTCAAATAAGAATTAAAGAGGTCGTTGTCAAATAAATAACCCAATAGTGTGGTTGGGATCGTTCCCACGAGAAATAGTTAGACTTAACTTCAACTGTTATACATTGTTTGATCAATGACGTCATGGGAAAGTAAAATACATAAAAGGGGGTTTCTATTTCTAAATGAGTGAAAATAACAATAAACGGAACTGAAAGAGACACTAACGCGTTGACAGTTGGCTTTTAATCAATTAATCAAGGGTAACTAGGGGTTTAATGTTCTACACAGTTTATAACTGATAATTCTAAACTTATAACAATTCTTCCTAGTATCTTGAATTCAAAAGTGATAAGTCTGTATTCTAAATTATTGGTCCGACATCAGAAAATCTCACTCCGCACTTGTCGGATAATGTGTTGCTATAACCCTTATCCTTATATTAAGCATTCAATTCCATATTCTGACTAAGTTATTACATTTACCAATCAATACTAGCCTATAGATAGTAAACACTAAAAATCTAGGTTAATAAGTCTTTTCCTATTAATACCTTCTTGGTCCGGCAAGTAGTATTAAGGCGAGTTATAACGTTGGTTCATCCAATAAAAGAACTTCTAGCGAAAATAATTATTAATATATGGCAAGACACTATTCTAGAATTGTTATTTTAGTTAGGTTTATCTCATTATTTGCTATTGTTCCCACAACCCTAGTTATGGAGTTTAGTACTCTTGCCGATAAACATAAGATTCAAGAATATTAAAATAGAGTTGCATGTACTTACTTCAATTGGAAAGAAGTAAATTCCAAAAGCTGCTTGATTTAATCACCAAAAATCAACGTGGCAAGAATCTCAAAGTAATCATAATCCCACAAAAAGTCTGAAGTGTTTTATCAAGAATCTCACAATACCATGTTACCAATAACGGAGGTTAACAATCTAAAAGTAAACCGTTAAGAGTCGAACAATACGGAGTCTAAATCAAACAATGAGGTTTTTGAAAAAATAAAATTTCTAAAAAAATAATAAAAACCGAATTTAATAAGGTGACTAATTGCTTGGAAATCTGCCAAAAACGCGTGATGGGTCGATGGACCTCGCGACGGAACGTCGTGGTCACAACGGGACGTATGGACTCCGTGTCCCATTAATTGTGCAATTTCTTCGCTGCTCTCTTCCTTCCATCGACGGAAGTATGAGGACCGCATAGGCACACGGTCCGTCGAGGTCTTCGTTCCAAAACACTTCAACTCTTGGAATCTAGGTACTGGGATCGATCACTTCTCTAAACCATGACGAACCTGAAGGCGGATCGTCATGACACGATTGTGACCGTCACAAGCTTCGTAACCCAACACTTGGTACGACTTCCCCATCTTCCTTCAGCAGCTGCACTACGCTGCCACCTACAGACCATCGCGAGGCACGACGGAACCGTAATAGCTCGTAGGTGGTCTCCTGCATTTTTACGCTCAAAATCTCCGCATTCAGCTGTTGGACAGTTTTCCTGCAAAACAAAGAGGAAAACTTATATAAAATTAGTACAAAAAGACTTTCGGACACACTAAACTTAGGAAAAAGTATTAATTATACCGTGAACCACGGATATCAGTCAGGGGTCATAAACCTTGGCATCATGTCATTCAATAGCTCAATTAAGAATTGTATGAGTGTCATTTCCTTTCTGCACACCATAGAGTGAGGTAAGACTTTATCATTTCATACCATTATAAGGACATTGATAGTTTTCACCATCCTATAGCACATACACCTTAATTTACCTAACAACATAGTCCCAAGCATTTCAATTCAACATCATACCACCCTATAATCTTAATATAATGCATACTCCATCTTAATATCATAGCTTTACAACAATTAATCAAAATTGGAAATAAATATAGAGATTCTAAGACTTATGAAGTCTTTCTCATAGTTTATCATTAAGGTCTTACCATCAACCCATAACTCAACCCAACTTGGGGAGTAACATCATCACAAAATGATGATCAATAGAATAACAAGGCAAATTTCACATTATAATCAATAACCCAAATCACATCTCAAGAACTAGAATGATAGGCCTATAATACATCTTAATTTAACCATAATAGCACCATAGGATAGTAATTTAATCAACAACAAACTCAATTGAATGATCATCATACCACATAGGTCAAGAGCACTACCTAGGTTTAGGGATAGAGAACAATATTCTTCAATTAGATCAAACCATCAATAATTATCATAAACAAGTTGAATTATATGTAAATTTACTCAATTTAACCCTAATAATTCCCTAACAACTCAATCCCTAACTTCAATTTTGTAATTGAATGAAACCCATAACAAAACTCAACTTTTTGAAATCCATTTTGAAGGAACCCTTTGAAGAAAGGATCTCAAAGTTTAATAGAACCCATACCTTAATGTTTCACAACAATTTGATGAAGAATCCACCCTTTTCAAGCCACCAAACCCTAGTTCTTGCTAGCCTTCAATGGTAGTTTCTTGTAGAGAGAGAAATAAGAGTGAAGGAATAGAGTTTATTTGGAGAGTTGCCTTTAGGTTAATGAGGGTTAAGGGTATTTATAGAGGGGCTTAATTAACTTTATTAGTTTCCATTCAATAACTAACTAACCCCTAAACCACTTAATTAAATAAATGAAATCACTAAAAGTTCATCAGTGAAATTTGACCCTCACTGACGAGACCTTATCGACGGTTCATCGGTGGGTCGACAAACACCCCTCCTCCGTCCTGCACTTCCGTCACATATATCAGAGACTTTTCAGGCGAGGCTTTCTCCAATTTATCTAAGTATGGGATGGTGGTGGTCTCGATGCCCCGTCGAGCCAATGAAGCCCCGTCGAGTATAACAATAGCTAGGCAAACATGGGCCTTCAAAAATTTTTCTAAGTGTGGGACGACGGTGTCCTTCGATGCCCCGTCGAGCCACTTACGGACAATCATCTTCTCCGTCGATGCACACTACCAGTCACTGCTTCATCAAATTGTTGGGATTCTCCTCAAACGTACCCAGGCGTTTCAATCATGAAACAACCCAAACACCCATTAGATACCTTTCCACCAATTTTCATACATTTTTGACTTCTAAAAATTAGTAAAAATGCCAAGGCACACTAACATCTCGTTGAACCAACTTCCCGGACGTGTTTGGACATTTGGTTCTTAAACCTTCTAAATGACCTATATTCATCAAAAATGGACTCAGAAATAGTGTTTAAAATTTGTGCCACCTATTTTAGGCTTTACGATGAGTTTTGGATTTTCCAGGTGTTACATTATCCCCCCCCCCTTAGGAACATTCGTCCCCGAATGACACTAAAACTCTTTAAAAGAAGGAATAGACCCAAGATATGAAGCCAAAAATCAAAACAAATCCCTTTAACATAAATAATGTTACTTCAACAAGGCAAATATCAAAACTTCATATTACCAACACCTAAGGCTCAGAACACTTCATCATGAGGACATTTCCTTCTCACAACATTTATGAGTCAACCTACATCACATGAGTCAATTACCACAAAAGTTTCAACTTCCAAATGCTACCTATCATTTCATGAAGACTCACCATATCAAAATGCACAACATAACTCAAAGCAAGCAAAAAGCAAAATTTCATGTTTTTAATAGAAATAGTATATTGACTTCACTGTAGAACTTACTGTGAGGTTTTGAAAAATGTCATTTTTTTGCAACACTTCACCCAATAAACTAAGAAACTCAAATCTTTGTCATAACTATATTATTAAAAAGAATGGCGATTCTTTGTTCTCAACAAGATGAGGATAACGGGATTTCATATTGGCCTCGGCCTCCCATGTAGCACCCTCAACCAATTGATTTTTCCATAACACTTTTACAGATACAACCTCTTTATTCCTTAACTTCTTTACTTGCCTATCAAGAATTTGAACTGGGACTTCCTCATAAGAGAGGTTATCCTTGATACCAAGACCTTCAATATGAAGAATGGACTCCGGGTCACCGATACACTTTTTCAACATAGAAACATGGAAAATCGGATGAACCAAAGCCAACTCAATAGGAAGCTTCGATTCATAGGCAACCTTACCAACCCTTTGCAAGAATTCATGGAGACCCACGTAACAAGGAATCAATTACCTTTCTTGCCAAACCTAAGCACCTCTTTCATTGGTGAAATTTTTAAATACACCTTATCACCTTATTCAAACTCCGAATCCCTTCTCCTATATTATCGGCATAAGACTTTTGCTGACTATTGGCTGTTTGCAATTGGTTCCTTATGATATGAACGTTTTCCAAAGTCTGATAAATAAACTCAGGACCAAGAAGCGATGGCTCACCAACTTCAAACCATCCAATAGGATAGCTACACCTCCTACCATACAATGCTTCATAGGGAGCCGTGAAAATAGATGAATGAAAACTGTTGTTATAAGAAAACTCCACCAATGACAAGTGCTTATCCCAGCTTCCTTTAAAATCAATAATGCAAGATCTAAGAATATCCTCAATGGGTTTGTATCGTACGCTCCGCTTGACCATCCATTTGGGCATGAAAAGTGATGCTCAACTTCATCGTTGTATCTTACCCTTTTTGGAACGACCTCCGAAATCTAGGTGTGAATTGTGTGCCCCAATCTGATATGATGGATAAACAAAATGCCATGGTGACACACAATCCCATCTAGGAAGATTCTTGTGTAATCCTCCACCGAATATTTAGACTTGACGAGGATAAAGCGAGCAGATTTAGTTAATCGATCCACAACAAATGATATAGAATCATAACACTTTAATTTATGCCAAACCATTAATAAGTATCACAATTAAGTTAAAATACATAACATTCTACTCAGTATAACCTAAAGAAGCCATTAACAACTCAATTTATTACTTCAATTTCGTAATTGGATGAAACCCATAAGAAAACTCAACTTTTGGAAAACTTTCGAAAGAGACCTTTGAGGAAAGAAGTTTCAAAGGTGAAGAGATCCCATATCTTAATTTTTTAATGAAAATTTGAAGATGAATCCACCCTTTTCCATCCCCCAGTTCACCTCCCAAACTAGCTTCTAAGGAATCTTCCAATCAGAGTGAGGAAGAAGAGAAAATATAGAGTAATTTGTTTTTGAGTTGTGTTTAGATTAAATGAGGTTAGGGACTTTATATGGTGACTAACTAACTTAATTAGACACACTTTTATCTCTTAATTGACCACCTAAAAACCCAACTAATTAATGCACTTAATTTAAAACATACAGGAACAACAACAACCTCACAAACAAGACCCCGTTGACGGCCGTTTGTGAGTCGACGATTTGGTCGCCATTCGTGCTGCACATACGTTGTCTCTGTCAGAGACTTGTGCAGTCGAGGGCTTCCTTCCCATGCCTAAGTGTGGGAATACGGAGGCATCAACGGTTCGTCACTCCACACATGGGCTGTTGGTTGTCTCGTCAATCAACACCGCTCAAGCAGTGTTTCCAACACCCTCAAGGGTCCTCGTCAAGGCCCTTGATTGTTATTTGGGGAGTCGCACCCGGACTTTTCGACCATGAAACATCCCTAACACGTGTTACACATATTGTTTTACCAGATTTCGCATTATTTCGACTCTTAAAAACAAGTCAAATAGGCCAATGCACAATAGCACCTCTTTGAACAAACTTTTGGACGTCATGAATGTTTTCGAAAATTTTGGTTCAAAAACATCCTAAGTCACTTATATTCGTTAAAATAACCTTAAAAACAATGTCTAGACTTCCCAACACCTATGTTAGCTGAATACTTATATACTTAGCTAATAAATTGTAAATTTTAATTAATCTTACAATTTCAAAAACATTTTAATTTAAAAGTAAATTTCAAATTAAAATATTTGAAAGTTTCAACTTAAAGTTTTAAAATTTCAAATTGAGAAAAAGAAAATTAAATTTATATTTAAATATTTTAAAGTGAATATAAATTGTCAAACTTGAAATTTGAAATGTCAAGTTACAAGTTTTAATTAAGTATTTTTTTAAAGTTACTTTAGTACTTTTGTTAGTTGGTATATTTAATTTTTCTTAATTAAATTAAACATGCAAAACAATAATTGTATAAAAATTAAACTTGAATAAAAAAGTTAAAACCTTAAAATTTATTCAATCGAACTTAGAAGTTCATTAAAAAAATATTAGTGGGAGTAACTAATCTAGCAACCACTTTCTAGGAAAGGTTCTGTTCAATAAGTTCTCATATGTAAAACACAATTATCTGTTACAGATATTAGATGAGTAACTAATTTTTAGCCGCTTGCACACCTTATAGGGAAAGGGTTCTTGTTTCAATGATTTTCAATTGTAATTCTAAAAATATATGTTTTTCTCCTTTAAAATTTAATTCTAATTGTGGATCATATTGATGGTGATATCATCGGGTTGTGTGGCAAACAACTTGTTAGAAATTCTTTTGCATCTAATTATTCACACGGCAGTCAATTTGTGTTTTGGATCCAACTTGCTTGTTTTACTTAACTTTGACAAAATTATTATTCCTGCCTTTCGGCATTAACCTAGTCTATAAATAATATTGTGTTTCCAAAACTGTGCTGCCGCCATGACGTTCATGATCACCAATTTGAAACCTTGCCACATTGAAAATTAGCCTCCGATGAACTGATAAAGCTTGAATGGCTAGAAAAATCCCGAACCATTTTGCCAAAGTTGGAAAAAGTCATCGCTTTTCGCCTATTTACCATCCTAATAAAACTCATTGTCATTTTGAGTTCAATGCTTCAAAAGATTGATTAAAGAATTCTTTAAAAATCATTCAAGGTTAATAAGAAAATAAGACAGAATACCTCGCATATAAGTTGAAATGGAAGTGACAAATCCATCTCAGCATTAGAAGTTTGACCAACTTCGCCTTGAAATTTTTTTTGAAGTTTCTATATTTAGTCAACAGTTTTTGTTTCTATTTTTGCTAGACTTACAGTTTGACAATTGAAATTTCTTCCGGTTAAAATTTCTAACGTTTCATAAAAAAGTGTCAAAACAAGCTTGCACAACTTGTAATTTATAAGACAGGATGAAAGTAAAGGTAGCCGTGAAAAAAAAAACTTGAGGAATAGGAAAAAAATATTTTTAAAACTTTTCAATCCAATACCTTTCAATTGCACAACCTCTAAATTTATATATCTTTCATATTTACAAATGAATTGTAGGATCAAAAATATTTTTTAATAGGATGAAATAGTAGGATTAATAAATTCCGCAAACATAGTAGTAGAATCATAAAAAAAGTCTTAAAAATTGTAATAGTCTTTCGTTTCTTCCCATCTTCATCACAAAAATATATCTAATGGTCATCCATTCTGGAGCATAAAAACCATTATTATGGGTCTTCTGTATTGTAAGCAACTGAACGCATTTTGTTAAGAGAATTATACCTTCTTTAATTGTTTTGGAATTGTTCTAGGTTGACAATTCACATAGTAAACAGACACTCATTAAATTCCCTAATCTAGCGCATTGTTAGTATGAAAGTAACGCATTTTCAATTTTTACGCTACCACAATCCAAATAATGAAATTACCAATTTGTACTACTAAATTTAATATATGTGCAACACATCTAACTTGAAAAACATATTGTCAATTTGACATAATCTACTTTTAACATTTTAGGCAGCGTTTGTATTATTAGATTGCATTATTGCTAATGCGACCGACATTAGTTTATCTATAATCATTTAAATATCTAAAAAACTTAAACTATTTGAAGTTTAAATATGCACCATTATTCTCTATACATAGTTATAATTATTATTCTTTTTTGCAAATTCCAATTATGATCAATCCAATGTGCAGTAGTCAGTTTAAATATTCATTTCAATAAATAAACTACGACCCATGTCGTAGTTATAACACTCTACTATCTATTATGCTAAATATACAACGAAGGAAATAGAAATTAACAATGTTTACCTTTTAAATTCAAAAACATCAGATTTAACAGTATTTCTTGAAAAACCTTTGTAATCCGGATTATAAGTTTGTTGAATATATTTAATAAAACTGGGATTTGAAGGAAACCGTAAGGCAAACCACAAACAGAAACAATTTTAGCTAAATTTTCGCGATCTAATTCATTATTATATTTGCGTTGTGTTATTTAACCAATAGGGTTCGAATGATCTAATGTTCCTTGAACCAAGTTAGAAGCCCCTACCAATGCATTGCGGGGATGGTGGGGTTAATACAAAATCATTAATTGGAATTCTTTTTTTTCTATTGGCTAATGCTTTAGCTTCGTTATATTGAATCGCACACAAGATAAACAAATGTCTTTGTAATCCCCCCGTCCCACATCTGACTCCACCTGTTATGTTTGAAAGGTTTCGTGCACTTATACCAAACAACAACACTATTTTTCGTTATCGAAAGTCATAAATTGGCATACAATAGAAGTTTTAGGGCGGTTTATACTTCACCTTCTCCCTTGTGGAGGTATAAGGGTGGACGTCACCATTTTATCTCCGTTTAAATTGATAGTCTCATTGGAACTTTCTATCCCATACAGGAGGTGTTTCTTTTCTAACTCCTTTCCCCAAATTAAAGTTTCTACTTCTTCACCTGAATTTTCATCACTTTAGGATATTAATAGGATCATAACGTGGTCTAAAACTTCCATTAATCGAGTGAACTTTTAATTAAGATCATAAGGAGTCATCATTCAACATAAGTAGAATCATTGTGTTAATCTAACTGTACAGTGCTGTTAAGATGAAGTACCACCACTTTACTACTCTTTTTGTATTTTCCTTTTTTTTTGCCAAAATAAATAATTAAAAAGTCTACCTTTTTCGTATCTTGTACTTTCTCTTTTCCTTTACCACTAAATTTTTTTTTTTGTAGAACTCATTAATTAATTAGACATTAAACGTGTATAGAATAATAACAATTAAATAGACAAAAATAAAGACAAAATAAAAATAAAATCTAAATAATATTATGAAACAATGTACCAAACGTCGCGTTATAGCATATGTTAAACCGAATGTGAAGTTGGTGGTTGTTTAACTTGTAATTGAAACTCCAACCAATACTCTAAAACCAAAGTATGAGATATATTATAATATATCTATGTGATATTAATATGAAATTTCGAGATGAAAATTGAAAGCGATATGGAAATAATAATATGAGGATTTAAAGGATTAAATGAATATTAAATTAGATTGACACTTGAGAGTGAAGAGGATTTAGAAAAATAGATGAGAGAAAAGAGAACAGATGATTTTGTAAGAATTTGTAAGGGATAACGTGTATTTATAATATTAAAAATGGGTTAAAGTATAATTATTATAACTTGAGGGTTTAAATACAAGTTTTAAAAGTAGGGGGTGGTAAGGTGTGTTTGGGAACACAAAAAAGTTGCAAAAATCCGTTGGGGGGGCCACTAGCCGTTTCCCCTATGGATGAAAAACGGTAACGTTTTCAAAATTTAAAAAAAATGGTGGGATCCCGTGAACCGGCATGTTCAACCGAGCTGGGTCGACCAGGACTCAGGGGTGAACCGGCTCCTGACCGGTCCCCTCATCACCAACCCCTTATACCCCTTAAACCTAAGGGGATGGGGCGGGCAGTACTCAGGTCGGGTCATGACGCGGGCCGGGTCGGGATATCCCGATCCCCCTACCAGCCCTTGGGTAACGGGACTTTATGTTAGCCTCATCCTCCCATGTTGCACCCTAAACTAGATGATTCTTCTATAACACCATTACGGAGGCCACCTTTATATTCCTTAACATCATTACTTTCCTATAAAGGATTTGAATTGGAACCTCCTCATAAGAGAGGTTATTCTTCACACCAAGACCCTCAATAGGAAGAATAGACTCTGGATCACTGATACACTTATTAAGTATGGAAACAGAAAACAGGAATTTGAAACCAACCACCCAACCAAACACAGACCCCCCAACAAAAACCAACCCCCAAACACAACCCCAAAACCCTCTGACACCACCCCACCCAAAACCTGAACCCACCAACCAACACTTTTGAAACATTGAAACCAAAAAAAAACAAAAAAAAACTAAAAAACAAAAAAAAAACAACAAAAAATACACCAACACAAAAACACGTATCACACCACAACATCAAAATAAACATCACAAAAAACAAAAAAACCTCATCACAACCAACAAACACCCAAAAAAAAAAAAAGAAACACAAAAAAAAAAAAACACAAACCACATTTTTGTTGAAAAACAAATAACACAAACCAAACACAAAACACACAACAAAACAAAAGGAAAAAAACCCAAACAACACCAAAGAAAACACAACAACCCCCAAACACCAACACCAACACAAATTGTTGAAACCCCCAGACCAATTTATCGTGGATAGCTACTGGAAAACACAAAAAAACATGAAATAAAAAAAAAAAAGAAAAAACAACTCACAAACCAAAAAAAAAAACCCAACACACCAATAATAAAAAAAAACAACCACACACCCAAAAAACAAGCAACAATCTTACAAAAAAACAACTAACCCAAACAAAAACAAAAACAACACACCCCCAAAAAAAAAAAAAAAAAAAACAAAAAAAAAAACACACAAAACAATAAATAAAAAAAAACACAAACACACCAAAAACAACCAACACCAAAAACACACAACAACCAAACACAAAAAAACACAACCATATCCCCAAAAACAACACCCACACCCCAACACCAAACCCAAAACAACACAAAACACAACCCCAAAACAATTGAAACAACCCCCTGATAATGTGAACACAACAACCAAACCCAACTGGGTCAATGAACCAAACTCCACAAACACACACAACAACAAAACACCACCACACCCACCCCATAACCCCATTAAGGGGAACCAACCAACACCCACAAACACCACCCACCACAAAACACAAAAACCAACCCCCCCCCAAAAAACCAACAGACCAAACCCCATTGAACCCAAAACCAAAACCCAAATTTGAACAAAACCCAACACCCACACACCCAAAAACAAAAAAAAAAAAACAACCCCAACACCAAAAAAATAAAAAACTCTTCAAAAAAACAAAAAATATAATAAAAAAATAACAAACAAAACAAAAAAGATAAAAAAAACAAAAATTGAAAAAAAAAAAAAAAAAACAAAAAAGGAAACAAAAATACAAAAAAAAACCTCCCAGGTTATGGTAAAAAAAAACACCACAGGGGTGAAACCAGGAAAAAAAAACACAAAACAACAACAAATAAAAAACACCATAAAAAACAAAAAAAAAAAAAAACAAACAAAAAAAAAAAAAAACATAAAAAACAAAAGCGGGGAAAACAACAAATAAAAAAGCACACACAACAAACTACTACAACAAAAAAACACCGAAACACAAAAAAAAAAAATAAACATAAAAAAAGAAAAAAAACAAACAACAACAAAAAAAAAAAAACACAAAAAAAACACAAACAACCAAAAAAACTCAAAAGCCACAACAAACAAAAACAACCAACACCCACTTGAAAACCCTGACCAAACACCACACAACCCCAAACCAACAAACCACACAAATACAAAACTGGTATGAACACCCACAAAAATGAACCAAAACTGGAAAACAAAATAAAAAAAAAAAAAAAAAAAAAAAAAAACACAAAACATTAAAA
Organism: Solanum habrochaites; assembly: GCA_027704765.1. Lineage (NCBI taxonomy): Eukaryota > Viridiplantae > Streptophyta > Magnoliopsida > Solanales > Solanaceae > Solanum > Solanum habrochaites. Next base: position 24,801 of record JAKWJA010001122.1, read on the forward strand.
AAAAAAAAAAACAACAAATACAAAACACAAACAGAAACAAAACACAAAAAACCAAAAAAACAAAAAACAAAAATAAAAAAAAATAACAATCAAAAATAAAAAAACCACAGTGAAAATAAAAACCAAAAACAAAAACAAAAATAAACACACACAACAAAAACAAAAACAAAACACTCTACAAAAAATAGAAAACTCACAACCAAAAAAACAAACAAACACCCAAAAAAACAAAAAAAACAAAAAACAAACTTGAAAAACCCAAACAACACACAAACACAAAAAAAACAAACCCAAACAAAACAAAAACAAAACACCCCTGTAGTGTTTTGCTGAAAACAAAACAAAAAATAAACACACCAACAACCAACCCACAAAACTACAAAAACAACAAACACACACCCCAAACCAAAAAACCCACAAAAAAAACACCCACCCACAACAACACAAACCCAAAACAAACCACCAAATACCCCAACCCCCCCAAACCAACCCCCCCCCAAACACGCACACACCACCCCACCCCACAAACCACCAAAACCACCCCCAAACAAACCCAATGACCCAAGAGCCCACCCCACACCCCAACCAAAGCTAAACCCAAAACAAAAACACCAAAACCCAAGCACACCCAAAACACAAACCACCAAAAAACACAAAACACACAATAAAAAAAAAAACAAAAAAACAAAAAAAACAACACAACAAACCAACAAAAACCAAACCAAAACAAAACAACACAACCCAAAAAACAACACCACACCCAACCATAAACCCCACCCCACCCCCCCCCCCCCCCCCCACCACCAAAACACCCAACACACCAAACGAACCCCTAACCCAACCCCCCCAAAACACCACAACCAACACCCCCAACCAACACCCAAAAACACCAACAAAGAAGACCCCCCACCCACCCAAAACCAAATAAACCACGAACATAAACAAACACAGTAAACAAAAACACACACGAAAACAAACCCCACCCAACCCCACACCCCACCAAAACCAACACAAACACCACCAACAAATAACACACAAACCACCCCCCACCCACCCAACCCACACACCCCAACCACCCACCAAGCAACCACAACCAATACACCCGGGGGAAACCAACACACCAACACATCCCCTTGATTAAGGTCTACACGCGTCACCCCCACTACTACTCACTATCACCAACAACCCCACCTTCCCCAACCAAAAACCCCCCCAAAACCCCCCCACAACCACTCACAACCCACACAAAACACAACAAACCCACCCCTCCCCCCACAAACACAAATAAACAAAATCAAAAAAAACAACCAACACCATAAACAACAACCCAAACAAAACCAACCCTACTTAACCCTCAACAAAAAAAAAAAAAAAAAAAATCAACCAAAAAAAGAACCACAAACCCCAAATAAAAAACACATACACTGCATATCCCTGAAAAAAACAAGAACCAACCAAGAAATCAAAAAAAACAAAAAACAAATACAACTAAAAAAAAGGAAAAAACAAAAAAAAAAATACAAATAAAAAAAACACAATGACTTTACTTGCGACCACTATCCTCCTGCATCACAGTGTTGGGAAAATAAAAACACACGCTGATGAAAACACCAAACAGAAAAAAAAAAAAAACAAAAAAAACAAAAAAAATCCTCAACGTACACAAAACCAACCACAACCCTACACACCCCACACCCACAGCAAAACCAAAAAGAAACAAAACAACAAAAACAACAAGAACAACCAAAAAAAAAAACCACACAACCAAAACACCACAACCCACAAACCCCCACACACACAACACAACAACCCCACACCACTACTCCAACCCTAACAAAACAACAAACCCACACACTACCATGAACAACCCCCACCCCACACACCCCCCCCCCCCAAACACCCACCCCCAACATCCACTTACCAACACTGTTGAACCCAAACCTAACTCACCCATACCCAACACAACAATCCACCCCTACACACAACCCCCACTGCGTCTTGAACAACTGGACACACAAAACCCCCCCCACCCACCTACCAACCCAACCACCACCACCCCCCCCCCACCACACAACCCCACACCAACCCCACAAACCACCCAAAGCAATTTACGGAAGTTTCAATTCATAGTCAACGCTACCAACCCTTTGCAAGATTTCATAGGGACCCACATTGCGAGGACTCAACTTCCTATTCTTGCCAAATCTAACCACCCCTTTCATACGCAAAATTTTCAAATGCACCTTATCTCCTTCTTCAAACTCTAGATCCCTTCTCCGATGAGTTGCACAAGACTATTGCTGACTATAGGTCGTTTGCAACCAGTTCCTTATGAGGTGAACTTTTTCCAAAGTCTTATAAATCAAATCGGGACCAAGAATCAAACACTCACCGACTTCAAACAACCCAATAGAAGATCTACACCTCTTACCATCCAAAGCTTCATAAGGATCCATGGTTATAGATGAATGAAAACTATTATTGTAAGAAAACTCCACCAAAGGCAAGTGCTTATCCCAACTTCCCTTGAAGTTGATGACACAAGCTCTAAGCATATCCTCAAGGGTTTTAATAGTAGTAAACTCCGCCTGAACAACACGGCATAGGGGATGAAAACTGCTCGGGGGGTACGTAAAACTCTCACAATACCTCGTACCCAACCATCTAGGAATGACCTTCAAAACCTAGCTGGTGAATGTGCACCACTATATGATGTGATGGGATAAAAGCATACCATGGTGACACCACAATCTATCTACTGAAAGGATATTGTAATCCTCCTCCGAATAAGTAGACTTGATGGGAATAAAACGAGCGGACTAGGTCAACCTATCCACACCACCACCCATATGGAGTCATAATGTTTTTGAGTTTTAGGAAAACCTTCCAGAAAATCCATATTGATGTCTTCCTACATTGAAGTAGGAATTTGGATTTATTGAAGTAAACCACCGGGATTTTGATATTTGACTTTCACTTGTTTGAAATTTGGGAAATTTAGTACAAACTCCGCTATGTCCTTTTTCAAACCTTCACACCAATACACCCCCCAGCGGATAATCTTTGTTGACCCCGGATCGGATTTTAATAGAGAGTAGTAAACGGGACGCATGAGCCGCCTCATCAGGGATATCAGTTCCAAACCATATCCATTGGAAAAACACACAACCTTCTTTGATACCTCAAGACACAATCCCCCCTAAGTAGAATGACTCATTAAGCTTACTAAGAATCAATTCCTTCAAATCCATCCATGGTTGATCTTACTTCACCTCAACCACCAAAGATGACTCAGAGTTATGATGGACCATATAACCACCATCCGGAGAATCTTTTAATCTAACACCCAATCTAGCAAACCTACGAATATCTCTCACTACGTCTTTCTTGGATTCTTCTACATGAGACATGCTATAATGGTCATACGACTTAGAGCATGTACAACCACATTGCCTTGCATGGGTGATAGAGAACATTCATGTCGTAATCTTTAAACAATTCCAACCACCTTCTTTGTTGAAGATTCAACTCCTTTTGAGTAAACACATATTGGAGACTCTTGGGTCGGTATACACATTAACATGAACACCATACAAGTAATGCCTCAATATTTTCAAGGAAAATATCACCACCGCTGACTCAATGTCATTAATTTGATAGTTCTTCTCATGCACCTTAAGTTGTCTAGAAACATAGGAAATTACTTTCCCATGTTGCATAAGACAACACCCCAAACCCACTCGGCATACATGACAATAAACAACGAAGCCCTTTATACCCTCCGGTAAATTCAACACCGAAGCGGAAGTAAGTCTATCTTTCAAGATTTGGAAGCTTTTTTCACATGCCTGAGACCACTCAAACTTCTTACTCTTTTGGGTCAGCATAGTCAAGGGAGATACAATGGACGCAAAACCATCCACGAACCTCCAACAATAACCCTCTAGACCCAAGAAACTCTTAATGTCGGTTGGATTCAATGGTCTCGGCCAATTTCTCACCGCTTCTATATTCCTTGGATCAACCTCAACTCCCTCACTAGAGATGATATGACCAAGAAATGCCACCGACCTCAACCAAAACTCACATTTGCTATACTTGGCAAACAATTGATATTCTTTAAGTACTAGCAACACCACTCTCAAATGACCCATTTTTTAATATACCAAGATGTCATCAATGAATACAATGACAAATGAATCTAGGTAACTTTGAAACACCCCATTCATTAGGTCCATAAACACCGCTGGAGCATTAGTGAGACCAAAGAATATTACTAAGAACTCATAGTGACCATATCTAGTCCAAAATGTCGTCTTTGGTATATCCTCATCTCTCACCCTAAGTTGTGGTATCCTGATCTCAAGTCAATCTTAGAAAAATAACTTGCCTCTTGGAGTTGATCAAACAAGTCATCAATCCAAGGGAGAGGATACTTGTTCTTAATATTGACATAATTTAGTTGGAGAAAATCAATGCACGTTCTAAGGGACCCATCCTTCTTGTTCACAAACAAAAACTGAGCGCCCCATGGAGAAATACTAGGTCTTATTAAACCTTTGTCTAGTAAATTTTGAGTTGATCCTTCAACTCTTTTAATTTGGCCGGAACCATCAGTTAAGGAGGAATTGAAATGGGATTTGTATCCGATAGCGAATCCATACAAAAATCAATTTCTCATTCGGGAGGAATACTTGGAACATCATTAGTAAAGACCTCCAGAAATTCACTCACTACAGGAATTACTCAATGGGAGGAATTTTGGAGCCTAAATATTGGACTCTTACAATATGATATGAATAACCTTTAGAGATCAGTTTGTATGCTTTTAGACAAGAGATTATACGACCTCTAGGAATAGAATTTCCCCCCTTCAACTCTAAAACAGACTCATTTGGAAATTTAAACTTCACCACCCTTGTTCTACAAACTATAGAGGCAAAGCAAGTATGTAACCAATCCATACCCAAAATGATATCAAAATCAAGCATATCAAATTTCTACTAGTTCTACATAAGAAACTCTATTGGGCAATAATATTGGACAATTTGTATACACACTTTTTGCAACAACCAACACTCCCACCGGGGTAGACACTATAAAAGGTTCATGCAAGATATCGGGCAAAATATAAAACTTTTTAGCTACAAGAAAAGTAAGAAATGACAAGTGGTCCACCTGATCAGTAAAGAATTATACATCAATGGAGGAAGACTTTGCAAACATACCGTCCACCCACATAGGAGAAGTCTCTGCGAAACTCCAGAGCAAAGAGCATAGAAGTGATTCTTTTTAGGAGCATCACTAGAACCACTTGCTTGAGATAGACCACTATTATCTTTCCAGACATGGCACATGTAGGCTTCTTATTTGGTGAGTTTCCACTCCTTCCCTTTTGGACCCTTGGTTTTTGCACCTTATCATCATGAGACTTAGGGAACTTGAATGGAAATTGATTAGAGAACTCTTCTTGAACCTAGTCTTGTCTTGGATGTCAATCCTACCCTTTGACGAACAACTTTCAAAAGTTTGTGCCTTCTTAGCATCTTTACTCTTTATCTTAGACCTTGCCTCTTCCACTCTTCGAGCATGAACCATGAGACGAGAAATATTCAAATTGTCATTTAGAATATTTGAAGGACACTCCTCTTGTAAATCATCCGTCACCCCCTTCATGAAATGACTCATTTCACCCTAGGATCGAAAACCAAAGAAGGAGCATATTTGGATTATTTATTTAATTTTAAAGAGTATTCAAGAACACTCACACCTCCTTGATGAAGGTTGATGAACTACATCACTTTGGCGTCCTTCATCTCCCTAGGAAAGAACCGATCAAGAAAAGATTCTTGAGATTCTCCCATACCGAGTCCCCCTAGAGGCCTATAGTCCATAACATTGGACATACCAAGTTGGAGCCACATCTTTGAGTGGGTAAGGTTTAACTCGACCTTCTCACTAGTAGTAGTCATACAATTGCCATAAAAGGATATTGTAGAATCCAACGATGAATGAACTATCGGGGGGTTTTCTTCAACCTTGAATCCACAAAAAGTAGGAGGACTCATCCTAGTGAAATCCCTCACATGGGTGGCCATGATAGCAACTTATTGATTTGGTCGGGGTGCAACCTCCTGATTAGCTAGGGTCATCATTGCTTGGGCTTGAGTAGTGAAGGTTTGGGATTTTGAAGTAATGTCTTGGGACGTTTAGAAAATAGCAGCTCTTATGTCACCATCCATCAAAGGGGGAGGATTGATCAGAGCTTGGTAATCATTAGCATCTTCTTCAAGAATAGGGACTTGATCACCTCGGGGAGGAACTCCCGCATTGTCAATCTCTTACTCAAGTCTTCATGCCGTATTCCTTTTAGTATTCATTGCCTATAACAAAAATACAATGTTTTAGTGAAAGCTCACAATAAATATACTCTCGAGGCACGATATTAGATTTCCAAGAAAGAGAGAGTTTCCTAAGCATCTCATAGATTCCTATTCATAAGTGTAGCGCGCTTCACAATTATGAGTACAAATCAACATAGACGTGGTTGAGAGAGACATCAACATGACAGATATTCAACCCCACGCTATGATACCAAGTTTGTCATACAGGGGAGCTGGGAGCACATGCTAGAAGTGGTGGGGGGGGGGGGGGGTTGGGCAGGGGGCCGGTTTAGCACTCCTGGGTCCGGGGGGTGGTCCTGTCGGGGTGGAGGTGTGTATTTCCGGGTGGTGGCCCGGGTGGGGTCCGACCGAAGTGTGGTTGTTCGGCGCTGTCGTCCTTTTTGAGGACTACGGTAGCCCCTTAGCAAATCATTACATTTCATTAGGTTATTACAAAAAAATGCATAAAACGGTAAAAATGCCTCGTTGTTTGAGCATCATGCCTTAGGAACAAAGGAGCACCTGCTTACCCCTCTTTCCTCTAGAAGAAATCATAGCGACAGTATCTAGCTTGTGTTTCCTACACAACAAAGCAACTCCCGGTACCCAATAGACACTCATTATTAAGTGTCCTTTGGCACCACATTGCAAAGTAGGCGTTCCATCCTTGGAACCACCTACTTTCTCCACTTGAAATAGCATCCTAGAGTCTCTTGAGTTTTTGAACCCTCTTTTTAAATCTAGTTTGCTCTTGATCACTAGCACTACTCCTTTTCAAACTTCTAGCCATCCTCCTAAGTTTAGATACTTTTATCGAGTGTTCATACACCACGAGTGTATCTAAGGTCATATAATCATGTAGCATAGCCGTACGACATTCTTCCATCACTAAGTCGGCTACCCCGGTAACAAAGCGACTCATTTAATCTCTTGGATTGGACACAAGAGAATGGGCATACCTAGAAAATGTTGAGAGTTCCAAAGAGTACACCTTAACATTCAAATTGCCTTGTTTGAGATTGATAAACTCCTCCACTTTAACTTCTGTCCTTTCTTGGGGAAAGTACTTACCAAGAAACGGTTCTTTAAATACTTTCCACTCAATAGGACCCGATTCCTCTGGCTTGTTATCCTTCCATTGAGTGTACCATATTTTAGAAACTTCCCTCAATTTGTACGAAGCCAACTCTGCCTTCTCCCTAGATGTAACCCCCATAGAACTCCACACCTTGTACACTCCATCAAAAAACTCTTAGGGATCCTCTCCCACCTTAGTGCCAAGAAAGATAGGAGGATTCATCATCACAAAATCTCTTAACCTAGATGTCATAGTTCTCTCCACAACCCTAGGAATCATACTCAAATTAGCTTGAGTGGTTACAGCTCGGGTGATTGCAATCAAAGCATCTATAATCTCCCTATTAGACATATCTGGAACCTCAATACCTCCTTCCATATTTGGAACCTGATCACCTTGGGGAGGCACTTTAGAACCTTTAGCACCTTGGACTCCTTTCCTACATTGAGTAACTTGCTCAACTTGAGGAGGAATCTCGTCATTCACCCTATCCTCTTCCAACCTTCTAGCGTCCATCCTTCTAGTATTCATCTCCTAGAAATAACAAGGAAACTAATAACATTTACACTAGCGCATGACAAAAAAGTAGAAAAGAAGAGAAACTCTATCATCCTATAGCCTCTCGCCCATAGGTTTGTCGCGACTCACACGATGGTCAAGACTCTACTAGACGTGACTTGATGAGACTTTTTGATTCCTAATACTACTTTTACCAACCTATGCTCTAATACCGAACATGTCACATCCCAAGACCACACGCTAGAGTTATGGCACAATTTTTGATTAAGACCGGCGTACTCGACCTCTCGGAGGTCTTATACAAACCCTTTCATATCATTCGTCGCATATACATAGTGAAAAGTAATGCGGAATTAAAACTTTTCACAAAACATAATATAGTCTTTAAAATCTTTTTCGTATCATCATCTTAAGACATAAGAATACTTGGAACACGACCTATACAAAATACTAATAGAAATACTTAGTCTATTACAATACTTAGAATGAAAACATAAAACACAATATGCCCTCGAGTCAAGTGAGGACATACTTCAACTTCTCTTGAAGGATCTTCTAAGTCCAAGTCTTCACTTCTCAAAGCTCCTCACCTACCCAAGAAATATGAGAGATAAAAGAATGGAGTTAGTAAAACCACATGTACCAAATGTTATTTAATGCATAAAAATCATGAAAAGGAACATTTATTGGAAATATGAATATTTTCATTTAAAAATCATATTATAATCATAAGAACTACATTTAACAACTTAGAAACACATAAGGAAACCTTTAAACCAAACATCACATTTTGAGAACACTTCATAGTGAACTCACTTTACTGTATAGTGACTAAAGTCATTGTTACAGTGCAGTTCTTCCTCTTAGCTTTAGACATCCCCTAGAATGTAATTATCCCACATAAGGCTATCCTAATACTCACTTAATCAACACAAAGAGAGACCGCCCATACACCCTATCTAGGCATACCTCAATAATCCTCAAGAATATTTATAATGAGTCACATACATACTTCAAGACATCAAACACATCAACATATAGGTGATATGACATTCTCCTTCCATAGGGGATCAAAAGACATACACAAGTAAATCAAGAACATAACGTTCATAGTGACCTCTTCAAGATTACCTAAGCAATACTTAAGACTATCTAAGGCTTAGATCATGTCCACAAAACCAACCAACTTCCCTACCTATATTCATCCTCAAGACTTTCAAAGATAAGACATGAAGAGATCATCCTTTATGCCCTTTTCACACTTTAGATAAAGAATCCTTAAGTCACTCTAGATTAGGTACTCATTTATTCAATACTCAGTAACATAGTCATTAGTCATTAGTTCATTAAGGACTCATACATCACATAAAGGCATTTTCAAGTAGTAATATCTTAGACAAGACCTTAGGAAACCAAAGTAAAAACTTTCAAAGCCTTTTTACTGTGAATTTCGAGATCGCGTCCCACCATACCACAACCTAAATGTAATAAACTTCTCCAATGCTTATAGGTATTCACATGATGAGAATAAGAAATAACCGACATAGATCGAGGATTCATTCCTAATCCGATAAGTTGTCTACTTGCCAATTGTTAGAACTTAGACACACCCATGTAGGCAATTGTTAAGGAATCATGAGGGAATAAGTGTAATCACAGTCTTCTACTTAACCGAAAACAACTTTCTCTTACCATCACTCATCGGTTTGCTAGCCTTTTTGTAATAGAGTAATTTCACATATTAGGTTCACAAAAAAAAAGGATCCTTAACAAGTTCATAACCCAATCACATTACACTACCAAAAAAAGGCCATAGCACTAAATCACCAATGGCGACAACACAGATTATGATGACTTACAAGGATTAATATGATGTAATTTCAGCCAATTAACTTATTAAGTCCATCATTCTTGCTTGATGTTAGGATACCAGTACAGCTTAGAACTTCAAAAACAATCTTAAACCTTACCACTCAATCAGGGTTTCAAATAAAAGACAGTTCTTAAGTTCATTTATAGGTCATATGTCATTCATAACATTCAAAACTCGAGTTCTTTAAAACCATAACAATCAAGAAATCACATTTTCATAATCAATAAAAACCAGATAGCAATGGAGATAAGTCAACTAAGACCCAAGACACCACATACGTCACTCTTTAACTCAGAATGCAGTCATTGTAGAATCACATAGGAAACAATTACTGATCATCTCAAGTAGATCTATCTTATCATACTCATCAATGTAATCAAGGTAGACTTATTAGGTCACAGTAGGGAATAACCAAGACTCAAACCCTAACACTTAACACATAAGCAAAGTCATAGTATAACATGCTCACCTAAGACAACATAAATAGACGGAAATACTATATGAATCAAATGAGATAGATATTTTCATGAAAACATAAATAGACACCTTACTTGAAGTAGTGCAATACGGACATGCTCATCATATTCCTAAAGTATGCCGACAAGGGCCACTCAATTGCAAGAAAAACAACATAAACACCGCCGCAATAGTGGGACCTACAATCATAAATAGAATAAAAGTATAAATTATATCAATTTAAAGGAAATGGGTCAGAATACCTCCCATACATCATCAATACTTCAATTAAAAGCTAAATTACTCAATTCGATAACACAACACCCTTACCCAAGGCAATTACAAACAATTCAACATAAAAACTACAATAATCAACAAACTACGTCAATTCAATGTAAATTAATCAATCTAACATAACCTAGAGATGAATTTACTACAATTATTACATCATTAGAAATCCCATAAAAAACTACTAAAGAATTCACCAATATTAGCTCAATATCAAGTAACCCATAAAGTAGTCTAAAACTATGGTTCATCAAATTCATGGGTTCAAGTGTAATTTATGTTAAAATAATCAATAAAATATAAATTAAATCATATTTTAGTGCTTAGAAATCATTTATGCCAGAACCCATGGGTGAATCTCGAAATTGGACAATTCAACTTTGAAAACTTTGAAAATCATCTTAAGAGTAGGGCTCCTTGATGAAATAAGTTCCAAGGATCAAAAGGAATACCTCAATGATGATAACTCTTCACATTGATGAATAATTTAAACTCAAAACGCCACACCAAGATGTTTATTCAATTTGGACTTCAATGGAGTCGGTTTGGATTGTGTAGTGAGGTAGTATTCTCGATTAGGGTTTGATTTGGGAAAATGAATCTTCAACGTTTTAAACATCATACCTTATTTAAAATACCCAATACACCCCTAATAAACCTCCAATAAACCCATTTAGAAGTGGATTTGATTTACAATTCACCCCCTTCACTACACAGTACCTACCCTCAATCCGCCTCCTAAGTACGATCCCCCTTTCCTGGTGGTAGAGCGTAGAAGACGAGTTGGGTAGCGTCTTTAGAGGAGCAGAGTAAGAATCCGGGTTTTGTGCTGGCAACCATCAATGGGTTCATAGTTTGGGAACAGGTATATTTGCCACCCAGTATAAGTACCTACCCACTCCTACCACCTGAAGGGTAGTAGCCATCGATTGCCTTCCGTAGGTGGACTGCCTTTAGGCAGTTTTTGCCACCAACATGGGTCCTTCATCAAGGACCCTTGATTTGTCCTTGGGGATAATTTCCCAAACTTTTCCACCCCAAATACAATCCTATTTAATTTTAACACCTCTTACATAAATTTCATCCAAACCGAACACGTAAAACTCGACAAAACATTCCTAGACACACAAGGTCGTTACGAGACATATCTTTTCGAAACGTCGCTCGTTCGTGGCGTGCCCTCCCACCTCCCCCCCCCCCCACCCACAAGAGCGACGCCCACAACCCCCCCCCTCCCTCCCCTCTGCTTCTCATCCTTCTGCTGCATTTCCGCCCTTCCCCCCCCTCCTGCCTCCCCCCCCCCCCCGTCGCCCCAGTCTGCGGCCCCTCGCGTGCCGCGGTCGTCGCCCGCCCTTCGTTCGTCCCTTGCGTTTGCTTCCCCTGCCCCTATTCCTTTCGCCTCTTGCCCCTCTCTCCCTGTATTCGGCCCCCCTTTCGTACCTCGGCCCCCCCCTCCAGTCCCCCACACCCTTGTTCCCCGTCTCTAGTACTCCCTTTCCCGTGTCCTTTTCGAGTGTGTAGGTCTGTCAGCGACACTCAGGTCCTGGGTCTGTTTACTCCCCTTCAAACCCTGCCATCACTATTACTCTTCAAAAAACCCCCCGGTCCTTGTGCATCACACCTTTTCCTTTCATTCCTCCTCTTCATGGGTCTGTACATCAAAGATTAGCGATCCTTAGGGTCAATTCACAATATACTTAATAACCTATATCATCAATGATAGTTATAATTCATCATAATCTATTCATAATTGACATAATAACATCATATAGTAGTTTCCGAACGACCCAAATGTTACAGAGACGGGGAGCATAAAGAGCGAGTGACGATGGGGGATCAATAAGCATAGCGTCCTGACGAGGGACTAAGAAAATCCCTTAGCGTTCGTCATAGCACAACATAGGTTAGAAAATACGGCACAATTAGAAGTTTTGGTTATATAACAAGGAGGTTTACATATACTTCTACATAGGAAGCATACATAGGCTTCTAGCTTAAACAACTTACAATATATAGGAATTTAGTCTTATACTTTGTATCACATTAAACCATCTAAAGAATGAATCACAATAGTTTGGGCATATCCCTTAATCTATTATAATATGTAATATAGGCTACAATAAAATTCTAAAAAAGAGAATGGAATAATTGTCTCAAAACATGGACAAAATCATTAGGCTTGATGAGTTGTTTTATCCTCGGAAATCACGAGTACTCAGCAATTGACTTAGGAAACGAAGGACACTGGGGAACTCTTCCTTCTTCATGACCAACCAACGGTTGTGGGGGTGTGGTGGATGTCTTTCTTCTTCCGGACCAGACATCTCCTCAATGGCACGAATATAATATGTTTGGGCAAAGGGAGGGAGGGTAGCGGTGAGAGTACACAAGGAGGGTTAGTACAAACCACATGTGCTAAGTATGACTCCTACGTACAAAATCATAAATGCAGGAGAAAAGGACAATTTATTCAAAACCATTCTTTCTATCAATTTATCTAAACATGCATATATAACAAGCAAAATATGTGAATTCTACGTAATATCAACCCAACATGTAGATCACCCAAGCAATACTTGAGAAATGCCAATGATCGAACCCCATAATCCCATCCAAGGCTAAATATCAGATTAAGCAACCCGGTTCATACTTACAAAATACTTTTATAACATTCTTATACATCAATGCTTACTCATTGCTTATTAACATAACCATAATCATAATCATAATCATAATAATAAAAGAACACTACTAGGACCATAGATTAGGATCCCACATGTGCAATGAGTAAGAGAAGTCCCATATCCTCCCTCGGCCTATGTAGTAGCCTTCAAGACACAACTAATAAGAGTTCATATACTTCACTTATTCATTTGCTTTAACATTAGGAATATAAGTGCAATAACCGAAATGAGACCATGTGAGCTACATGGAATTTGGTTTTATACCCCCACACCGAAAAGAGAGGGTTAACACTTTCCTATAGTGTAACATTGTACGATTTCTATAAAGGATGGATCCACTAAGCATAGAACTCCTATGTGGCACATATTAAGGGTCAAGGAAAATGTTTGCTTAGAAAACCTTGATACTATGTAAGGACCCCCTAAATGAGTTAGGGTTTCTCAAGCCTAACATGTTATTCATAAGGTTCTAAAGTCCTAAAATTACTTATACTATAATTTAGAGAAAGTGTGTAAAGTTTGAGGTGATTTGGAAGTCAAACGTCAAGGGATGAACAGTCGTTCGATGACTAGTCACCTATGTGCTTCATGTGTCAACACCTGTTTATGATTGTATGTCATGATATTACTAAGTCTTAAAATGATTGATAATTATGTTTATAGATATTATATGGAGTTTCATGAAGTTTGAAGGTCAAACGTCCAAGACATTTGAAAGTTAGCCCTTGAGACATCCAAAGCGTGTCTTGATGGAGCTAGCATGTTTGGACGTGATACGTGTATTTGTTTTTGGTTAAACTTATGTGGGAGGTATACAAATTGTAAAGGTTTGGACATACATTGGAAACGTCCGGGTACGACCTCTGAAGGGCCCCACAAAATTGCCCACAAGAAGGACACAAGGTTGTCGAGATATTGCCTTGGCAATGTCAATCGACGAGACCAATGCACCCTCCGTGGGTTAACTGACTCCCCGTTGTTGGGGAGGCATTGATGGTCATTTATCCTGGGGAAGGATTTTCCACATTATATCCTCAGACCCAATTGACAGAGGGCACACAATGACACGTCGATGGACCAACGCCCAGTTGATTGGGTGCGTCAAAGGTGGCCTGCAACTGCTACTTTGCACACTGTTTTATTAAGGGGTGAATGGGAAATTTACCCCACTTCTTAACCTGACTCTAATTTATTTATTTACCTATTTTTGGGTGTATATAATTAATCTTGAACGTGACCATCCCATTCCCAATCCCATACTCATGAAATAAACCTTCACTCCAAAACCAATTCTCTTTAGAAACCTCCATTGTTGTTGAAGCTCAAGAAAAGCTTGTAGATTGGATTCTCATGGATTATTAACCATGATTTGGAGGTTTTAATGTAGACAAAGGTATAGTGATTCTTCATCTCTAAGTAACCTTTCAAATGGAGAGTTAATCTCATGTTTTCAAAGAAGGTTTCACAATCAAATATGTTCTTCCTCAATCTAGCCATGGGTTCTTTCTAAAAATATTTTTAACGGTTCAATCATGATGAGTTGATGTTAGTGTATTGGTTTTAAAGTGATTTCAATCCAATTGTATTATGTACTCATGTCCTTTCACAAAATCGATTTAGCCTTTGCATGGACATGTGATCATGACTTGTTAATGGTTGAATTGTGATTTCTCTTACATGAATTGTCTATATCTACTGTTATTTACATGAATTAATTTTTAATGGATGATAAAGGATCCATGTGGATCAATGTATGAAGATTTGAACATGATTAGTTTAGTTTTCCATGATTCACTCTAAAATTGCCCTTTTTATTATATAATGTTGAATTCAAATAGGTTATTATGATTATAGCTACTGTTTTAAGTTGATACTATGATTGAATTGTAATTATAAATCATGTATGATAAAAGTAAAAAACGATTGATATGATTTGATCTAGTTTCTTCTAGGCTATCAAGTAGTAACTTGTAATCTAAATTTTGGGATGGTTGCTATATGACTCGATTATGGTTGATTGTACTTAGCTACTGCCTATAGGAATAATGTGATGATAATTAGGTATAATAGATATAATATGAATATAAAACCATGGAATTGGTAAAGATTGATTTGGACTGTTCTGACCTTCTGAAAATTGTAATTATATGAAATGCTCAATGTTAGGTAGATAAGCATGATTTCTTTTGGAGGCGGAGGAGTGGGGAAGGATTGAATGATCTCTTTAGTATCGGCCCACAGTGGGATGTTCATAAACAGATGTATTGACAATGAAAACAAACAGTCAAAGGGTGAGGATAGATGAGATGGACTATCGGGAACAAAGAGAGGAGTGAGTAGGGGGTATGCGGGAGTAGGTGTTAGAACACATAGATTTAAGCATGCTTGTCCTTATACTCCTTATAGTAGTGTAGTTGATGAAAACCCTTTTCATGCAGTTGTGTGGTATGGTCAATTATTGTTGGAGTCGTTACGCATCGCAAGATGTATGTGTTGACCATTAGCCGTGAAGGAAAATTTGAGAAGATACGGATGAGGGTTATTATTATCAAATCTTATGCGTAATTTATTGCCGAGTCCTTACTTAGTTCGTTTGAATCTAGGTTACGTTGCTATTGTTATGAGCATTTGTAAATGTTTATTGGTAAGAAATGCGTAGCGCTTGTTTTGCAATAATGAAGTAAAATTAATTGAGCACCCCACCCATGTACCCCTAGGTGGTGGTTTGAATATAACAAGTTAGGAGTATTAAGATAATATGACGTTGGCCTTGTCTCCCCTAAATATAAGTTGTGTTGTTATGGTCTATTCTTCAATATTTATTGTGGTTCCTAAGAGGGTGGCTGCCTCTCAATATTTGGTTGATAGACATTATGTGATTCAATTGGGGGGGGGGGGGGGAACAAATGTTCACACATCCTCACTTTAAAGCATGTTCAAAAGAGATAGGTCATCGGTGTCTAAATGAAAGGTTAGTTTTCACATTACTTAGTTGTCTACTACTATGCATGTTAAGATTATGTTTCATGAAAGTATGATATGTCTTACTTAATAGGATGACTTGATAGCGTGTACTAGTATAGGCAAGGGCATGTAACTTTTCCTAGGCATTGACACATGTGTGCCTTGCTAGGTTAGTTTCTAGTTTTGTTTCTCTGGGCAATGGAATTTGAATTATGAACATATTTGACCATAAATGTGAGGTGGAAATGTTTTACACATAATATACCACACATGTAAGATTGATCTCGTAATAGAGGAGCCTTACTTATTAAAAAAAAAAGTGGGTGGTGTCAAGTATTATCCTAAAACTTAGACGTTCTAATTGATATATGTGATGCCCATGTGAAAGGATTTTCTCACATGATATAGCTTGATGAAAGGATTTCTCATCTATGACCTATGAGCTAAGTATATATGGAGTCAATATCGTAAGCCTGTGTTTTCTAAAGAAATTATATTAAACACTTTTTAAATAAAAGGAAATTAGCTTAGCACCGAGAAAGATTGGAGATGAGGGGGTAGCACCTTTCTAAAGAAGGAAGGCGAAAGGGTCCACTATGGTCCTCACATGGTGGATAGCCTCATGACCAAACAAAAGGTGTAGAGTTATTGTTTTCATGACAGCCCCAAGTTCCATAAACTATGCTTTCCACATATCTAGAAAGGGATATAACCTAATATGCTAGAATGTGTTAATGTTCTACCTTGGCTAGGTAGGAACACCTTCCATTGGCCTAAGGCTCTACAACAAAAAAATTCATGTTTAGCACCATGGTCTTAGTGTCGGTTAAGACTATAGTTTCCCTAAAATAAATAAGACAATGGCAGTAAATGAATAGGATTTTAACTAGGAGGACTTAAGTGAGGTTAATTAGAATAGGTGGAAGTAATGAACCAATCTAGACTTTGCACAAGTAGCTCTTTAGGAAGACCTAGGAAGGTGACCTAATGTGTATGACAATGAGTATGTCTTTATTCAAGGCATGTTAATACTTGTCTAGTTGTTATGAAGATGTGCATGGTATGAGTCTATATGATGTTATCTTATCCTTATATTCGCTATGTTGGTCTAAATGAATATAAGATGAAGGTGGTTGACATATATGAAGTTGTCTTCACTCATATGTTGATGTAGAAATTGAATGTTAAGGTTTGAGGTCTCATGAAGGGTTTACTAAATATGTGCGGGGTTATGGGGCTTCACATGTGTGTTGCACTATTAGGATAAGATTGGGGTCTTGAACAAGGTCTTATAATGATGTATATGAAAAAAGGTAAAAATATGTACAAATTTAAGTAGCTTACTGTAAAGCCAATGGAGTCTTGACTTAAATGTGTCTTTGATATATTATGTTTATGTGATGATATGTGTTGGCTTATGTAGGTTATATGTATCTTTCCTTGTGTCCTTAAGGTTATGTATTGCATAAAGTATAACTAGAGGGTTACTTGGGAGGTTAACGAATATATAAAAACGAAATAGGAATGATCAGTGTTAAGGGAAAATTAGTTCACTGAAAAGTGACCTTCAATTCGACTAAATTCTATATTGAGGTGTTTTTTTGTTTTGTTCTATGATGTTTTGCCCTTTGAATATTTTATATCAATATGTGAAGATTATAAATACGATTGTATAAGGTTTTTATGAAAGAGATTCTATCAAAAAAGGGCAATGACGCATGATTTTCAAAGAAAATGTCCTTTTACAGGAATGGTTTTATACTTAGTGCATTCTTATACTAATCTATTCCTTATCTACTTTTTACACAAGGGTAGTTAGGATGCTAAAACGGATTTGTGAATGTTTGAGGGGTTGTTAGATTGTGATTCACACAGCTCAAGGAAAGGAATCCCTAAAAAACTCCAACAAGGACTAATGTTAGTTACTTGAATTTTCTAATATGATACTTATGTATTATGTCTTAAGGGTCGTTTCCCTAATGTACTCTAATTTGTTGATGAGTTATGATGCACGGAGGCTTACGGTCTAGATAGTCTTATGACTTAGTTTTTATTATATATTAATAAAGTTTTAGCTATGCATGAGCTATGAAAATTTTTAATTTTCCGCTTAAATTACTATGAAAATGCTGCATAAATGATAATATGGGCTTAATAAAGCCAATCCAAGAGGTCAAGTACGCCATGGTACTTCTAGGGTATCGCTCTGGGAGTGACAAGTGGTTTATAAGATCATGAGATTTTAAAAGGTTTTAGGTTCCCAAAAAGTCTGCATATTGCCATCCGGTCTGGTAGGAAAGTCTCATATCAGGTGGTGAGACGAGACACTCAAATGGTCCGGGAGGGCTATAGATATTAGGAGTTTCCTTTCTCATCATCTAATCGTGCCATAGAACACTAAACTCTATAAGATCTCTTCTGTGTTTCTTGTCCGGGGGTCTATTAGATGTGCGTGCTGGATAAGATTCTATCTCCTAGGCTTAGAGGAAGAAACGGATGAGTTTTGAAATGATTATTCTGCTTTTATGGTATGATGAGTATGTGTGAATGAAAGTGAAAATTGGCATGTTGTCATGTTTGATGATTGTGAGTCAGTTCATGGCTAAGTATGATATTGTGTG
>JAKWJA010001123.1:0-80394 GCA_027704765.1 Solanum habrochaites
ATCTCAATCCCTTGTACCTGCTACACACTCATTCGGTCTCATGACATGTCGGTGTTCGATCCTCCCGCCCATCACTCTTGGACAACCTACACTATATGACACACGCGTGCCTAGCCGGAATTAATTAATGTGCCCTTGGACTGCCCTCATGACTCCAAATCCACGCATCTGGTCTGGCAGGCAAGTAGGCAAATGCTATCATCTTCACAACTATGGGAAACTCACACGACAACGGAGGAAATAACCACAAACATCAAGGTACTGACTATGCCATCATGTTCCCTTATCAAATGGATACGCCAATACCAATAGTGTCGACACTCGTCGGGACACGAATGGCAATAGAACAGGCCCACTCTAATAACACTCAACCTCAAACACAAATCACAAAAAAAGACGGTCTCAACCTTAGCACAAAACCGCCACAAGTAAATCACCGAACCGCACGTCATCGCGTATTGCATGTAGACAACTCAACTAACACATCGACACCTCCATTAGACAGAAACCAATCACGCGACAAAAGCCACTACCAACACGACACTGTCGCGCGACTATTCCAGATAGTGCCGTGCTAACAACATCCCCTCTCTTTAGTACCAACATACACCTCCGTCAACTAAAAAAACGAACAGATCACTAGCATGGCCAGTTATCCATATGCCCTTAAAAACGAAAAACTCGCCACTCCTGAAATCAAACGATGTTGGGCGTACCCAACCCCATTCAATCGCTCATCCATCGCCTTTGGGCAGCACAAAACCCACCCACTACCTAGCTAAAAAAACGAGTTTCAACGTTAACTACCCAAATCACTCTTCGACCCCCTTAGACACAAAAACAAAACACCAACCATCATATTCACACCCCTTCCGTGCACCCAATTACTCTAGCAGCGTGGCAACAAGCCAAATCAATCAGCTACAACAAGGATAGCACCCACACAAACCAACCTCACCCACGAACCTCCCATGACCTACGTCGGTCGTGGCAACTGTCCTTACAAATATAGGAGCAATGTGAATTGGGCGCGATCTACGCTCACCTTAAAGTCAACAACCACAACGCTTTCAGGGAATACATCAAGCCGTCAGGCCTCCCGCTATAGACCAGGCACACCTCACTAACAACTAGTCTCGACCGATATCAGATTCGGTGTGGCATCCCCTCATCACTATTCATGTGGCGGCATACACAAGTCGGCACATAAGTCCTCATAGGCTGGTCCATGCCACAGTCATCCCACTGGCCTTTGGATCTACAACCGACATGATCGGACTACCCTTTCGCATTGGCATGATAATTCCAATCGCCCTATGGCAAGCACTCCGCGGATTCGCAACTTTTTACACAACTCGCAGCAATCTTAACACTCCGTGCAACATGCTACACATCGACTTTGGGCAGCCACATATATCCTCCCATTTCGTCAGTAGTAAGACAATCGGGGCGTTTGACCTGGAAACATCTCGACTTGGGAGTAGAACAATCGGTCATAATTACCGCGTCACCCAGATCACGTCACCGACATGCAAACTCTCTTTCACCACTTGGACAACAACACAATAGTTGGGTAACCCACACAAACAATCGAACGCGAGTATGGCGTGCCATCATCACGTTATGGATATTTCAGACTAATACAGGGTTGCTAGACTATTTGGTTTTTGCGTAGCTTATGCCTTCATGGCCCTTGAAACTACACACATTTCCCTAGCGCTCACCAGTGTGTCCATGCCCTTATCCGCCTTGACATCATATACAACGAGTCACTAACAAACGTCGAGGACAGTGGCTCATAGCACATTCAATTGCCTTGGACAAACATACAACACACGGTCGTTCCAATCCCGACGTCGGGCTTGATACACAATTTACAATCATACTTTCTTAAGAACACATAAATTTTACAGAACTAGTGTAGGTTGACAACACTCTGACTATAATCCCATCACCATCCTGCCCCCTTCTGATATCATAATACAACAAAAGACATTGGATCGTTGTACCACGAAAAACTTCTCAGGTCTAAAACTGTCCGTAGCATGTATCATTCAAATCACCCCTCACACAATCAAACACTTTGGGTAGTACTGATGAAGCAAGCCATTACATGGCGAGTCTGCGTCAAAGCAGCGGCAGTGTTGACATGCCCATGGACAATGCATGTGGGTGTGTAACTGCCGTATGGCTCCCCGGTAACATAGCCGTCCTCGTGTGAAATCACTTCTGAATCTACACCACCTCGACTCAAACTGTGGCTCCTCGTGACGTCAGCGCGTGCACGAGCACACCTCTCATCGAGGTGCAGCAGATTGCGTCCTTCGCGCTAAATTCGATAGTCTGTAGACAGGCACGCTAGTGTGCTGGGGATCCACGAACCCCCCCGATACCCCGCTAGCACTCGGGTCTGACAGGTGACGTGCCTCGGTCGATGCTTGTGGTGCATGTTGCCCACTCATCGCTATTCCTGCCCTACTCGCCAAGACCAACAAGTGTAGTGAGGTCACTCGCGTACGTCTCCCAGCAGAGCGTGTACACCTATTGTCAGATTCATCCTCTCCGTTTTGACACAGTCCCTTCTTCCTTTGCTCACGCGCGCACGGTCGGACGACGTCGGGCGACTCTGGAATGTCGCATAGCTTCTCAGTATACATCAGTTGATCCCCCCCTTGCCGAATGAAGCACGCCGTAATGACGCCTCTGGCACACATTACGTCGGGCGTGGCATTGCCTCATCATCTCGCTCGTGTCGGAGATAGGCACGTTACACCAGTGTCAGAAATGAGCGGGATAGATGTGGTTGTGGCATGCCAACAAATCGTGTCCTGCACCCGGCTACAGTCCAGACAACGCAACAGTCACCGATAACACAGCCACAACCTTTTATGGTCTGGACCGGGGCTGCTTGTCTCATATTATCAAATGCAGTCTTCGGCGCCGGCGTAAGAACGGGCGCTGTACTCTGTATCAGTTCGGACAACATGCGAGCCATGGCACTTCTACCTTCATCGCCCCCCTCGATGGGCAGCACCCAGGTACGGTGAAATGACGCTCGAGGCGTTAAATGTCCCATTATCCTGGAAACAGTTCACTCAACGGTCAACTACATAGTCCGCGAGTGACATGTTATCATATGCCCTGGAGACACACACAAGGTCAAGTAACGTCCACTTGTCATGGCCCGAAGGGCCCTTGGGCAGCAATGCGCTCGGGTGATCCACATGACATCTGGGGATCGTAATGCTATTATTTTCCTTTGGCCAGCACATCACACGCTCCAGACGACTTTGGGCATTGAACGTCATCATTTCCCCTATGACAATGCATACACACAACAACGATCGACTACTTGAGTGGGCAAATGTTAACAACATCGCCCTATATCATCACACATACGTAAGATTACAATCAATGGCGTTACGCATGCCCGATGGGCCATTTGAAAAACATATACAGTCGCATTATGACGTGCGAAAGTGGCGGATGCCTTCACAGCTCTTGGCATCACAAGAAGTCGTAAGGCGTCGCGCTTGACATGCATCATTGCCTGGGCACATAGATGTAAAACTATCATCTCGTATCAGGCCATAATGGAACATTGGGACGCCACAATGGGTCGGGAATGACCGAGCTTAGCATGCCATCATAGCCGCAGGACACACACAAGGACAATGCGAGCATCCGGGCGTGACATCCATCATCAGCCCCTTGAGGACACACGGTTTGTACTCCGTCGAGCGTGGCATCCACTTCTGCCCTTTGTGATAACACATAGTCTGATAAAAGCGACGTAGGGCGTTACATGTCAAGCATTGGCCTTGGTAGGCACACACAACACAATCCCCGCGGGGCGAACTCTCTACCTCATCGCGGCCTCCTTTTATTCTCCGACTCCCCTCTCAACCATTGGACAACATAGTGTCGTAAATGAACCTCCGACCGTGGGCATGTCATCATCACTGTTGGACAACAATCCACTTACAAATGACGGTCGATCATGGCCTGCCATCATTATTCTTTGACTGCGACACGGTCGCACAACGCTAGGGCAATGGCATGCCCATAATGATCCTTGGAAAGTTCACCACCTGGTCGGGGACGAACTCGAGGCTTGGTCATGCAATCAATCTCACTTGGGAAGCACAAAAAAAACGGTTTGACACGCGGCATGTCATTTGTCCATCTTTTGCTTTGGAAAGCATACAAATCACATACGTGGGCGTGGCATGTTATCATCACATTGACAACACACACTATTGACCACCTATAGCGTGGCATTCCGAATGGCCCTTGGGCAGCACAAATGTGGTCGGATAACACCTGGAGCGTGGCATGCCATTAATCCACCTTTATTACCACAATGGTTTGGACAACGTCGGGCATGACATGCCATCATCGCCCCTTGGACAGCACGCTCGGGTCAGATGGACATCGGTGTGGCAATGCCATATTCTCCTTGCATAGCCATACACGGGTCCGGACTACGTTTGGTGTGGCATATATCATTGCCCTTTGAATGAAACAACGGTCAGACGTGTCAGGCGTGGCCTGCCATCATATTTTGCCCTTGATAGCAACACAGGGTCATACGACTTCGGGCTGGCATGCCCATGCGCCCTTTGCAACAGCATACACGGTCGACACGTCAATTGTGCCTTTTCCATCAAGCCTCCATTGGTCATGGCAGCACACCGTCAGTGATGTCAAGATACAACATGCCATTATTATCCCTAGGAAGCACACCGATCGACTACGTCGGCGTGACATTTCGCACCACCCCATTCCCTTTGGGACAACACATATGGTTCCTTTGCGCCAGGCGCGCGGCACACGGGGGGGGGGGGGAAAAAAAGATATGTTTTAACCAAAGCCCAAAGCCGTACAAGGTGGAAAAAATAGGTGGTTAAATCGGTTAAAACAAGTTTCAAAACCGCAGGTGGGTGAGCATAGAATAGCCTGGTAGGGAAGGTGGGTGAGAGGGAGGGGTGGTTGAAATTGGTTCGTGTAAGA
The DNA here is from genome assembly GCA_027704765.1 of Solanum habrochaites. Lineage (NCBI taxonomy): Eukaryota > Viridiplantae > Streptophyta > Magnoliopsida > Solanales > Solanaceae > Solanum > Solanum habrochaites. Next base: position 5,014 of record JAKWJA010001123.1, read on the forward strand.
GATGGAGCGTAGAAAGTGGGGATTAAAGGTCGGAGGTGTGTTTGGAATTGAGGTAGGACTTTGGGGGGAGTTGTGCTGACGTAGTTTTGTATGGTGGGGATAGGGGGATAAGGGGGTGAGGGAGGTATCAGGAGGGAGGGGAGACTTAAGAGGAGTGGGGAGCCCGCTGTCTCGTTGTGGAATGTTATCATCGGCCCCTTTGAGCACAATACGAACGAACACATCGAGCGTTCAAATGCCGAGATGGACCTAGGATTGTACCTACGATTTGACGACATTGGGCGGTTGCATGGCCCATATGCCCTGGTATCAGCAACGCAGTGATGACGACATCGGGTGTTACATTCCTCATCGTCACCTGGGCAGCACACACGGTCCGGATGAACGTCGAGCTGTCATGGCCTCTTGCCTTTTTAATCAGCACACAAGATTGGAAATGTCCGGGGCGTGGCACCCATCATAAAACCTATGACGGCACACATGGTCGGATGACATCGGGGCGTGCCAATGCGATAAAATAATCGCCCTAGGGCAGCACACACCGTGACTATGTAAGGGCGGGGCGTGCAACACGCATGGCCTTTTAGGCCAGCACTGACTTACAACATGACACTCAGGCCGTCGCATGCAATCAACGTCCTTGTACAAAACACTGATCGTACTACGTCGGGCATGGCAGTCTAACATGGTCTTTGGGGCACACATGGACTTTCGAGGATGTCGATTCCTCGCATGTCCTCACTCCCTGGAAATACACAAGATCCGTGACTAATCGGGTGTGGTCATGCCATTAATCGCATGGAAACCACACACTTTTGTATGGGGTCATGTATTGGCATGCCAACATCGCCTTTGTACAACACACAATACAGACGACAATCGGGTTATGCACTAATCACGCGATTAGAACAGTCGCACATAGATGACGACTGGGCGTGGTAGGACATCATGGTCCTGTGGCAACACCCACAGTTGATGACCTTGATGATAGCATGCCATAATCCTCTCTTGGACAGCACACACTATCTGATTATTTAGGGAGTGTGTCTGCCATCATCGCCCGCTGACTGCACAAATGTCATTGAACGACAGTCTGCGTGGCATGCCCACATATTCTTGTCCCTTCATAAACGGTTTGACAACGTTGGGCTTGCATGCATCATCGGCCTGGAAACACACAGAACCGTTATACTGCTTCAGTAATGGCAGACTCATCGCCATTGGGCAACACAGAACGGGTCGACGATGTTTTGGCATAACATGTTGTCCACGCCCTTGTCATCACACATGATTCGAGCCTTTGGCGTGGCATACCCATATTGACCTTGGCAGCACAAACGAAAAATGTATCGGGCAATTGGCATCCATCATCGCCGTTTTGGGCAGCACACGTTGTTGGACGAGGTCTGGCTTAACATTCCATATTTCCCGTGGAAACACACATAAAGGTACGACATCGTCATGGCAGCATCATAGATCCCCCTTGATAACATCACGTGGCCACATGTTGGGTGTGGCTGCCCCTCATTGACTCTAACGAACCTATCGGTCCCGACATATCGAACGTGGAAATGCAATCAATCCCCGCCAGGGAACAACCACAAGTTGAAACGAACGTCCAACGTGGTATGCCATCATGCCCTTGTGTAGCACACCATTATCGGACTACGTCGGCGTGGAATGCCATCACACCGCCCTTGGCAGTAAACATGGTCCTGCCATGGGCGAGCCCTGGAATTCCTTCTGCAATGGACCGTGGGTAGCACCCACTTCCTGATAATGTCGGCTGCAATGCAATCATTGCCATTGGTAGAACACCAGGTCGAACTATTTCGGGCGTGACATGGACCATCTTCAACCTTTGGTACAAAACCACTGTGAAAACACCATCACTAATGGCCAATGCCATCATTTCCCTTGGATAGCCTAAACGGTAAGAATAAGAACGTGGGCGTGGCATTCATCATTGGACCTTGGACAACATACAAGGTCAAACAACATCGTGTCCTCATGCCATCATCTCTCTTACAACATCACTATGTCCAGATACTATTGGGTTTGGCAATTCCCATCTCTCCTCTCTTGGGACAACATACGTTGTCAGACAACGGTAAGGCGTTGCAAGTTATAATTTCCCTTGGAACTGCACACCGATCAAAATTATTTTGGGCCGTTGGCATGTACAATCATCGCCCTTAGTGCAGCCACACATTTAGGATGAATGGGTGTTAATTACAATTTTGACCTTAGACAGTGACCGTCGGAGACGGTCGAGCGTGGCATGTCATCTTCTCCCTAGGGCCCAAGCACACAACAGTGGATGATGTGCGGTCCTTGGCATGACATCATCACCTTTGAACAGCAGCACAAGTATAGAAAATGTCGGGCGTGGCATGCCATCATCGCCCTTAGATGGCTGTCACACATGGTTCTGACTACATCAGCGTAACATGTTTATCATCGCCCTATTTGCAGCACACAAAGATCCCGACGATATCAAATGTTACTGCCACATTGACCTTCGGCACGCAACACATGGTCGGGACTAGCGTCAGAAGTGCCAACCAATAATTTCCCTTGGACACAAATACCCGGTTCTGAGAGGAGGAGTAAGTAGACGATGTCGGTCTTGTCTGTTATCATATCCTTGGACTGCACACACGGTCGGACTATGTCGAGGGGCGTGAAATGCTAATCATCATCATCCTTTGAGGAAGCACACACAGTTGGATGACATCGGACGTTAGATTCATCATTCCCTTGGCACAAACATTGTCAATACGTCGGGTGTGCATGCCATCATCTCCATTGCATCAACACATACGTAATCACGACGTCGGGCGTGGGATGGTCATCATCACTTTGGACCCACACGACGAAAAAAGCGAGCGTGGAATTCCATCAATATTCGTATGAATCACATACGTTTTAACGATATCGGTCTCTAGAATGCCCACAAGTTCCTTGTTCGGAGTAGACACACATCTCGAAGACTTTGGGGCGTTACTTACCTTCATCGTATAAAGGCATCACACTAGTTGGATGACGTCGCCGTCGCATGCCATCTCACGCGCCCTTGGACAAGCACACACGTTCGCACTGTCAGGCGTGGCTTGTTATCATCGCCCTTTGTACAACACACACAAGAAACACGTCGGATGACGTCAAGCGTTGCAATGCCCACATTGCCTTTGTGCAAGCTCACACTAAGCGATCATATGGACGTCGGCGTCGCAATGCTATCATTTCCCTTGGCCTGCACACACGCTCAAGACGCCAATATCGGGCGTTAAATTATGTCCATCATTGTCTTATACATATACACGTTCGTATGTTGTCGGGCGTGGCATGCCAACATCGCCTTTGGAAAGCACCCACAGATAGACGACATCGGATTGGCATTTAATATCTCCCTTAGACAAGCCCACATGGTAGAATGATGTCGATGTGGTATGACCTGCAATGGGCCTTTGGAAACACCCATAGTCGGATGATTGTGATCTTTGCATCCATCATCTCCTTTGGACAACCACAAACGATCATATCAGACTACGTCGGGCGTGGTATGGCCATCATCACCCTAGGGTTCACACCGGGTCGAACAACATCAGTCGTGTATGCCATCATGCTTTGTGGACAACACCACGTCGGATGAACGTTGGCGAGTGGCATGCCCATCATCGCCCTGGTTGCTTCACGCACAAGGCTAGAACGAAGGCGGCGTTTGATGCCCACATTGGCCTTGGAAGCATAACTGTCGGACAACTTTGGGCGTGTCATGACATCATCAACCTGTGGCAGAACACCAACGGTTAGACGACTGGGCCATGGTAAGGGATCGTCGCCTTGGTCAACACACATCGCTACGGTCCGGTACGACGGTCGACGTGATGTTGTCATCACCCTTGGACATCACACACTATCGCACGACGTCCTGGTGTGGCATGCCGCATGGACCTAGGGAATAGCACATGACGCGACAATTCGGGCATGGCATGCCATCAGCCATTGGAGCAAACATGTGGCCGGACGAGTATGCGTGACGTGGGGTCATCTTCTCCTTGGAAACCCACAGATGGTGGGACGGCACGTTGGCGTGGCAGGCAAGCATCGCCCTTGGATAACATACAAACGTTGGACTACGTTGGACCGGGCAAGCCATCATGGAACCTTGACCAAAACATAATAAACGGTCGAGATGTCGAGCGTGAATTCCATCATCGCTTTGGCAAGCCAACATTCAGACGTCGTCGAGCGTCGGCATTCCATCATTCGGCCCATGGTACATACATAATCAATACGTCGGGCGTGTGCCATGTCCCATCTCCCTTGGCAGTGCACACGGTGTGGACAAACCGTCAGCGTAGCATGCCTGCAATGGACATTGGGCAGCACACATTGTCGATGACTTCGTCAAGGCTGGCCATGCCCCGCAGGTCCTGGGCACTCACAGATGGCATTTGACTCGGCGTCGCAATGCTATGACCTGTACTTATGGCCCTAAAAACAACACGCATGGGTTAGATGACATTCGGCCGGGGTATGACGGCATGTCATTTGGCAACACAACAAGTCGGATGACATCGATCGTTGGCAGCCATCATCATCCCTTGGAGAACACACCGTTCATACAACGGCGGTGCATGTAGCCATCATCACCCTAGTCAGCTCACACGGCGAACGACATCTCGTGGTATGCCCTCATCAATTTTGGACAACACACACGGTCGGACGACGTTGGGAGTGCAGCCATCATTCATCGCCCTTTTGACAAAGGCACACAAGCGGCCTGACAGGGGACGTCTGTCGGTGGCAATGCCCGATCCATCATTGACCCTTGGTCTGTATAAATGGTCGGACAACGTTGGGCCGTGACAATGCCATAATCGCCCTTGGCAGCACACACAAGAACGTTAACACTGCATACGACATCGAGCGCGTCATTAATCATCATCGCCTTTAGAAACACACATTGTCGGACCACGTCAACGCTTGGAATGTGTTATTGCCCATGGACATCACCACTATATTGACCGACTTCGGCGTTACATAACTTGCAGCATTGATTGGGCAGCAACCGACCAGAACGAAGTTGGCATGCATGCCATCAACATTATTGGGGAACACATGTGGTAGTCGGACGCGGTCTGGCGTTACATGCCGTATTCGCTTGGAACACACATGGTGGGACGACGTCTGTTGTGGCCTGCAAGCATCGCGCTAGGATAACATACCAACGTTTGGACTCGTCTGACCATGGCATGCCATATTGACCTTACCAACACATACGGTGGACATTTCGAGCGGTAAGGCATGGGTCCCACCCTTGACACCAACTGTGTAGACGACGTCTAGCGTGGCATGCCATCATCGGCCCTGTTGTAGCACACATGATCAGACTAATGTTCGGTGTGGCATGCCATCACTTCCCTTGGGCAGTACACACGGTCTGACACGTCTAGCGTGGCATGCCTACATTAAAACTTGGTGGGCAGCACATATGGTCGGATGAACGCCAGGCTGGATGCCATCACATCGCATTTGGTGTTCACACAGTTCACACACGACTCGGGCGTGAACATCCGTCTTCACTTTTGGACAACAACGTAATGTGGAAACGACATCTTGGACTTGCATGTTATCATCTCGCCCTTGTGGGATTTCTATACGGTCAGACTATGTCCGTGTTGAAAGCCATCATGGACCTTGAACAACACCAAGTAGAAAGGTGTAGAGTGTGCGCTGTCATCAATCCGCCCTTGGACAACACACACGATTTTGACATACATTCAGGTTACATGCCTTTCATCGCTTCTTGACAACATACAACACTTCAGACAACGTCGGAGTGGCAAGTTATCATTGCCCTTGGAACTACACACGCGATCAAATGATGTTTGTGGGTTGTTGTACTTGAGTGCATTCAATGGCAATAGCTATCAACGCCCTTGGGCAGCACCACCTCGTAGGAGGCACGACGTCAATGCGTTAAATTACCTGTTATTGACCTTAGACAAAGCATACAAAACGATCGGAACATGTTAGCGGGGCATGCAATCATTGACATAATCCCGAAAACACGATAGCACACACGATTGGACTACGTCGGTCGGGGAATGCTATCATTTGCTAAGTCAGCACATACGGTGGGATTACATCAAGCGTGGAATGCTCACATGACCCTTGGGCAACACATATAGTCACAGGATATTGGACGTGGCATGCCATCATCGCTATTGGGCTGCACACACGGTCAGACGACGCCAGCCATGGCATGCCATCATCGCCCTTGGATAACACATATGATCGTACTATGTCAGGCGTGGCATGCAATCGTCGCCCTTGGTCTACACACACGGTCGGATAACTCGAACATTGACATCATACACAGTCAAACTACTCTGGGCGTGGCATGCCATCATGGTTCTTGGAAAACACACATGATCGAATGACATCGTGCGTGGCATGCCATCTTCGCCCTTTGACAGCACACATGATGTCGGACGACGTCAGGTGAGGCATGCCATCATCGCCCTTTGACTGCACACACGGTCGGACGATGTCGGGCGTGGTATTATATTGTCGCTCTTAAACAGCATACACGATTGAATGATGTCAGGCATTAAATTCCGTCATTGCACTTGGATAGAACAAACAGTTGGACGACGTCGAGCGTGGAATGGCATCATCGCACTTGGATGACATACACAGTCGGATGACATCGGACGTGGCATGTTTTCATCTCCCTTCGGCTAACACACGGTCACACAACATCGGGTGTGGCATATTATAATCGTCCTTGGGCAACACACACGGTCGGAGGACGTCGGGCTTTAAATGCAATCATTGCCCTTGGACAACATACATAGGATCGAACGACATCTGGTGTGGCATACCATCATCCACCTTGGACAAAATACACGGTCAAACGACATCAGGCATAGCATATTTTCATATCCCTTCGATTTCACACGCGGTCAGACAACGTTGGGCGTGGCATATTATAATCATCCTTGGGCAAAACACACGGTCGGATGATGTCGGGCGTTAAAATGCAATCATTGCCCTGGACACATACACGGTCCGAACTCGCGATTATTAAAAATGTAATCTTTACCTTGACAAAATACCAATTAGACTACGTAGGGTGTGGCATGATATCATCCGCATAGTCAGCACACACGGCAGGATGACGGTATTTGCCTGCGTCATGGAAACTTGGACAACCACATCCCGTTGCACGATTCGATCGTGACCTTCCCACACAACCCTTTGCAGCACCACGGCGGACGACGTCAGGCGTTACATGTCCATCATCGCCCTTGGCTTCACACAAGGTCAGACTACGACCGGCGTTCATTCCACATGGCCCTTGGGCAGCACATACGGTCATGAAAGACATCGGGCTTGAAGGCCATCATCAATCTTGTCCACGCGACACAAGTACGGGCTAATGTCGGTTTTGGAATGCGTCACTCCCTGCACTACGCACAGCGTTGAATGAGCTTTGGTCTTGTCCATCCCATCATGCCCGTGAGAGGCACACACGGCTTACAACATCGATCGTTACATATCAATGCCATCATTGGCCTTTGGCAGCACACATGGCCTTATTACGTCCTGAGTTGCAGGTTTATCACCGCCCTAGGCGCATACACGTAAAACAATGTCTGGTGTCGAAATATTAGCATAGTCCTTGGCAGTACCCAATGGTCGGATGACGTCGGGCCGTTAAATGCATCATTGCCCTCTGTACATCCATACAACGGTCTGATGACATTGGGTGTTAAATGTCATCTTGACCTTTACAACATCACCATTAGACTACACAACATCGGGTGTAGCATGATATCATTGTCTTAGTCGACACACGGTTCGAAGACATTATGTTGCATTCCTGCATTTTCCCTTGGACAACACACAGGGTTGCACGATGTCGAGGTGTGACAGGACTCATAGAGCCCTTATAGGCAGCACACACGTTCAAACGATGTCGGCGTTTCATGCATCATCTCCACTTGGATGCACGAGTCATACTACGTCGACGTGTCAGGTCACATGGTCCATGGTGCAGCACATACGGTCGGCAGACATGGCTTTTGATGCACGTGATCACCTTTGGATAGGCAAACAAGGACGGACTAGTTACGTCGCGGCATGTCATCATCGCCCTGACTGCACAAAGGGTTTACGACTTCACGCTTGCCATCGCAACTCCAACCGGCCCTGGGCGGCACACACGGTTGTATGACGTCGGTCATTACATTCCATCATTGCCCTTGGGAAGCACACATGGCGATACTACGTCGCGCGTGGCATGCCATCACCCCTCTTGGACAGCATGGACGGTTGTACGAACTCAGGCAAGGAATGTCATCATCCCTTTTGACAGCATACACGGACAAAGACGTCGAGCATAGCATGCCATCATCGCCCTTGGACTGCATATACGGTTTGACAACATCGAGCGTGGCATGAAGATATGGCCTTTGAGCAGCACACATAGTCAGACAATGTCGGGTGTTACATGCCATAATCGCACTTGGGTAGCACAAAAATGTAGAACGACATTGGGCGTGGAATGCTATCTTGCCCTTGGAAAGCACACAGTCAAACAACATTGAGCATGGCATGTCATCATCACCCTTGGACAGCTCACACAATCATATTATATTGGGTGTGGCATGCAATAATCACCCTTGGACAGCATACACGGTCCGACGATGTCGGGCGTGGTATGCCATCATCCCCTTGAAATGAACACAGGGTCAAACAACGTAGGGTATGGCATGCCATCATTGACCTTGGATGGCGTACACAGGGTCAAACGACGTCTGGAGTTGCATGCCATCATCGCCCTTGGACAATATACATGATTGAATGAAGTCGTGTGAGGCATGTTATCATTGCCCTTGGACTGCATACACGGTTTAAAAACGTCGGGCGTGGCATGCTATCACCATCCTTTGGAACCACAAAAGGTTAGATGATGTCGGGAGTTAAATTCCATCATTGCCCTTGGACAGCATACACGATCGAAATATGTCGGGCGTGGCATGCCATTTTTTCCCTTGTGCTGCACACACGATTGGACGATGTCCGGTGTGGCATGCTATCATCGCCAATGGAAAGCATACACGATCGGACGACGTTGGGCATGGCATCTTATCATCACCTTTGGACAACACACACAATCAAACCACGTAGGGCAAGGCATGCCTGCATTGCCCTTGAATTACGTTGGACGTTGCATGCCATCATCACCCTTGGGAAGCATACTCGGTTGGACGACATTGGGCGTAAGATGCAATCATTGCCCTTGGGCACCATACACGGTCGGACGACGTTGAGCGTTGCATGACATCATCACCCTTGGAAAGAATACACGATTAGACAATGTTTGGCGTGGCATGTTATCATCAACCTTGAACAGCACACACGATCAGACCAAGTAGGGTGTGGCATGCCCGCATGGCCATTTCTCTGCACACATGGTTTGACACGTCGGGCGTGGCATTCTATTATTGCCCTTGCGTAGCACATACGATCAGACGATGTCGGATGTGGCATGCAATCATCGCCAATGGAAAGCATACATGATTGGATGATGTTGGGCATGACGTATTATTATCAACCTTAGACAGCACACACGATCAGACCACGTAGGGCCTGGCATGCCCGCATGGCCCTAGGATTACGTCGGGCGTGGAATGCCATCATCTCCCTTGGAAATCACACATGGTCGAACAACGTTAGGCTTTAAATGCCATCATTACCCTTGGGCAGGACACACAATTGGACAACGTCGAGCGTGGCATGCCATCATCACCCTTGGACAGTACACACGATCGGACGACATCGGGCGTGGCATGCCATCATGGACCTTTGGTAGCACACAAAGTTGGACAACGTCGGCTGTGGCAATGCCATCATCGCCCTTTGAATGCACACATAATCGAACGACATCGAGAATGTCATGCCATCATCCCCATGGAAATAGTGCACAATCAGACAACGTCAGGCATGGCATGTTATCATCGCTATTGTACAGAACACACGATCAAACAACATCGTGCGTGGCATGCCCGGATGGACCTTGGGCATCACACGCGGTCGGATTATGTAGGGCGTTGCATGATATAATCGCCATTTGGCAGCACACGCGGTCGGACGACTCGGTCTTGAGATGCCATCTTCGCCCTTGGAAAAAAGATAATATGGGATAATGTCTGGCGTGGCATGCCATCATCGCCCTTGTACAGCATACACGGTTGGACAACATGGGGCGTGGAATGCCATTAACGCCCTTGGACAACACTGATGGTCGAACGATGTCGAGCGTGGCATGTCATCATCGTTCTTGGACTGCACACATGGATGAATGACATTGGATGTGGCATACAATCATCGCCCCTTGATAGCACACACGCTAGGACGATGCTAGGCTTGGCATGTAAGAATGGTCCTTCAACAGCACATATGGTCGAACGATGTCGAGCCTGGCATGCCATCATCCCCCTCGGACAGCGCACACGATTTGAATACGTTGAGCGTGGCATGCCATCATCTCCCTTGACAGCACACACGGTCGGACGAAGTCCGTTGTGGCATGCCATCATCGCCCTTTGAAAGAAAACATGATCAGATGATGTCAGACAAGGCATGTTATCATCGCCCTTCGACAACACACACGATCATATGACGTCAGGCGTGGCATGCCATCTTCGCCATTGGGCAGCACACATGGTCAGACAACATTGGGCGTGACATGCCATCATTGCCCTTGGGCAGTACGCACGATCGGACAACGTCGGGCATGGCGTGCCATCATCACACTTGGACAGCATACACAGTAAAACGTTGTTGGGCATGGCAGGGCATCTTCGCCTTTGGAATTAACACATGGTTGGACAACGTCGAGCGTGGAGGCTCGCCTTTGGAATTAACACATGGTTGGACAACGTTGAGCGTGGCATGCCTCCATCGCCCTTCGACTGTATACACAGCGTCAAAAGACATCTTGCGTTGCCTGCCAACATCTCACTTGGACACCACACATGGTCAAGCAATGTCAGGAGTTGCATGTAATCATCTCTCTTGGACTGCACACACTGTCGGCCTATGTCGCGCGTGGCATGCTATCATCGCCCTTGGGTAGAACACACGGTCGGACGACGTCGAGCGTGGTATGCTATCATTGCCCTTTGAAAGCATACACGATCAGAAGACGTTGGGCGTGGCATGTCATCATCGCCTTTTGACAGCACACACAATCGGAAGATGTCAACGTGGCATGCAACCATCGCCTATGGGCTACACACACGATGTGGCATGCCATCATAGCCTTTGGACAACACACACGGACGAACGACATCAGATGTGGTATGCCATCATCACCCTTGGACAACACACACGGTTGGATGAGGTCGGGCATGGAATACCAGCAAGGTCTTTGCTAGGACACATGATCGGAATACATCAGGGTTGGCAAGATATCATCGATTTTGGGCAGCATACACGATTGAATGACGTCGGGCATTAAATTCCATAATTTCCCTTGCATAGAACACACGGTCAGACGACGTCGATCGTGGCATGCCATTATCTCCCTTGGACGGCATACACAGGATCGGACGACGTCAGGCGTAGCATACCATCATTGCCCTTGGACAAAATACACGGTCAAACGACATCGGGCGTGTCATGTTATCATCGCCCTTGGGCTGCACATTCGGTCAGACAACGTCGGGTGTGGCATATTATAATCATCTTTGGGCAGAACACACGGTCGGATGACGTCGGGCGTTAAATGCAATCATTGCCCTTGGACAGCATACACGGTCGAATGAAATTGGGTGTTAAATGTCATCTTTGCCCTTTGACATCATACACGATTAGACTACTTCGGTTGTGGCATGATATCATCGCTCTATGTCAACACACACGGTAGGAGGACAGTATGTATGGAATGCTTGCATGGCCCTTGGACAACACATACGGTTGCACGATATCGAGCCTGACATGCCATCACAACCCTTATGCAGCACACATGGACAGACGACGTCGGTCGTTACATTCCATCATCGCCCTTGGGCTTCACACTAGGTCAGACTACAATGGCGTGGCATGCCACATGTCCCTTGGGCAGCACATACGGTCAAAAGACATCGGGCTTGAAGGCCATCATCATCTTTGGACAGCACACATAAACGAACTATGTCAGTTATTGCTTGCCGTCATCGCCCTTGGACTACCCACACGGTTGGACGACTTCGGGCGTGCTATCCCATCATCGCCCTTGGGAAGCACACACGGTCTTACGACGTCGATCGTTACATTCCATCATTGACCTTGGGCAGCACACATGGCTTTACTACGTCGGGACTGGCAGGTTATCATCTCCCTAGGGATGCACACATGGTAAAACAACGTCGGGTGTGGAATATTATTATCGTCCTTGGGAATCACACACGGTCGGATGACGTCAGGCGTTAAATGCAATCATTGCCCTTGTACATCATACACGATCGAACGACGTCAGGCGTTAAATGCAATCATCGCCCTATGTCAGCACACACGGTCGAATGACGGCATGTGTGGCATGCATGGATGGCCCTTGGACAACACACACAGTTTCACGATGTCGAGTGTGACATGCGATCATATCCCTTAGGCAGCACACACGGTCAAACGACGTCAGGCGTTTCATGCTATCATCGCCCTTGGGCTTCACTAGGTCAGACTACGTCGATGTGTCATGCCACATTGTCCTTGGGCAGCACATACGGTCGGAAGATGTTGGGCTTGGAAGGACATAATCTCCTTTGGATTTCAAACAAGGACGGACTACGTCGGGCGTGGCATGTCATCATCGCCCTTGGACTGCACACAGGGTTTGACGACTTCAGGCGTGCCATCCCATCATCGCCCTTAGGCGGCACATACGGTCGTATGATGTCAGCCGTTACATTCCATCATTGCCCTTGGGCAGCAACATGGCCATACTACGTCGGGCGTGGCATGCCATCACCCGCTTGGACATCATAGACGGTTGTGCGAAATAAGGCATGGAATGTCATCATCCCTTTTGACAACATACACGGACAAATGACGTCGAGCGTAGCATGCCATCATCGCCCTTGGACTGCATATACGATTTGATGACATCGAGCGTGGCATGCAGATATAGCCCTTGAGCAGCACACATAGTTGGACGATGTCGAGTGTTATATGCCATCATCACACTTGGGTAGCAAAAAAAGGTCGAACGACGTTGGGAGTGGAATGCTATCTTTCCCTTGGAAAGCACACAGTCAAACGACGTTGAGCATGGCATGTCATCATCACCCTTGGACAGCACACACGATCATATTATATTGGTTGTGGCATGCAATCATCACCCTTGGAAAGCATACAGGGTCCGACGATTTTGGGCGTGGCATGCCATCATCGCCTTTGGAATGAACACACGGTCAAACAACGTAGGGTATGGCATGACATCATTGCCCTTGGACGGCATACACAGGGTCAAACGACGTCTGGAATTGCATGCCATCATCGCCCTTGGACAATATACACAATCGGATGACGTCGGGTTAGGCATGTTATCATCGCCCTAGGATTGCACACATGGTTTAAAAACGTTCGGCGTGGCATGCTATCACAATCCTTTGGCAACACAAAAGGTCTGATAATGTCGGGCATTAAATGCCATCATTGCCCTTGTACTGCATACACGGTCGGAATATGTCGAGCGTGGCATGCCATTTTTGCCCTTGTGCAGCACACACGATTGGAACGATGTCCGGTGTGGCATTCTATCATCGCTAATGTAACGAATACACGATCGAACAACGTTGGTCATGACATCTTATCATCACCTTTGGACAACACACACAATCAAACCATCTAGGGCGTGGGATGCCCGCATTACCCTTGAATTACGTTGGATGTTGCATGCGATTATCGCCCTTGGGAAGCACACTCGGTTGGAAGACATTGGGCGTAAGATGCAATCATTGCCCTTCGGCACCATACACGGTCGAACGACGTTGAACGTGGCATGACATCATCACCATTGGAAAGTAGACACAATTAGACGACGTTTGGTGTGACATGTTTTCATCAACCTTAGGCAGCGCACACGATCAGACCAAGTATGGTGTGGCATGCTCGCATGGCCCTTTCGCTGCACACATGGTCTGACACATCGGGCGTGGCATGCTATTATCGCCCTTGCGCAAGACATACGATCAATCGATGTCGTGCGTGACATGCAATCATCGCCAATGCAAAGCATACACGATTGGACGATGTTGGGCATGACATATTGTTATCACCCTTAGAAAGCACACACGATCAGACCATGTAGGGCCGGGGATGCCCGCATGGCCCTTGGATTACGTCGGGCGTGGAATGCCATCATCTCCCTTGGGAAGCACACATGGTTGAACAATGTTGGGCTTGAGATGCAATCATTACCCTTGGGCAGGACACATGATCGGACAACGTCTAGCGTGGCATGCAATCATCGCCCTTGGACATCATACACGATCGGAAGACATCGTGCGTGGCATGCCATCATCGCCCTTGGAAAGCATGCACGATCAGATAATGTAAGGTGTGGCATGTTTTCATCACCATTGTACAGAACACACCATCAAACAACGTCGTGCGTGGCATGCCCGAATGGACCTTGGGCATCACACACGGTCGGATTATGTCTGGCGTTGCATTCCATAATCGCCATTTGGCAGCACATGCGATCGTGACTATCTAGGCTTTGAAATGCCCATCTCTTCGGCCTTTGGATAACACAAAGGATGTGATAATGTCCTGGCGTGGCTGCCATATCTAGCCCTTGGTATCGCATACACTGTTGGTGACAACTTCGAGCTTGGCCTTACCTTAAGCCTTGGACAACACAAAGGTCGAACGATAAGGAGCGGTTCGGCATGTCATCTTCTTCTTAGGACTACACCACATGGATGAATGGAATCGGATGTGGCATACATCTTCCATCGCCCCTTGATCGGCACAAATGGTCGGACGATTGCTCTTAGTCTTTCGCATTGTAATAATCCCGTGTTCCTTTATAGCACATAGTCCATCCGGGACAATGTCGACGCTGTGTGCATGCCATCATTGTTCCAATTGGACAGCCGCCACGATTTTAATACGTCGGGCGTGTCATCCTCATCCTCTCCCTTTTGAGTGTCACACATTACACCACTTTAGCAGTCGACGAACGTCCAGCGTGGCATGCTATATCCGCCCTTGAAGAAACATGATCAGATGAACGTCAGACTGGCATGTTATCATCGCCATTCGACAGCACCCTTGCTCGGAATAATGTATCACACAGATATGGCATGCCCACCTGGCCCTTATGGTACACAACACGGTCCCATGACATGGGCCTCTGGCATTCCCATCTTTCGCCATTGGGCAGCACACATGGTCAGACAACATCAGTGGCGTGACATTGCAAAATCATCTCCCTTGGGCAGTACGCACGGTCGGACAAACGTCGGGCTGGCATGCCAATCATTACCTACCGTGGGACAGTCATACACGGTCATACGTCTCGGAGCATGGAAATGCTATATGGCTCTTGGGAAATCCCCACCCGTAGGACGACACTTATTGGGGTTACATGCCATCATCCGCATTGAGCAGGAACACAACGTCAATGACGTCGGGCCTTGGCATGACACAATCGACTGGGGACAGCACACAAGGATGAAAACGGTCGGCATGCATGCCATCATCGCCCTTAGACTGCACACAGGGAGGAAACATCCGGGCCCGTGCCATGCATAATCGCCGCCGAGGCAGCACACACAGACGGTAAGATAATATTTGGCATTACTGCCATTATTGTCCTTGGTCAGGGCACCCATGGTTATGCATCCTACGTAGGTCCGTTAGGCATTATATCATCCCCCTAGGATAGCACACAGCGCTACGATCCTAACGACCCCCCCCAATCCCCGCAGGCATGTCATCATCCCAGCTTCCCTTTTTTTGCGACACTTACTTCACAGACCCAATACAGAACGATTCGATCTTGGCATGATATCATCTCTTCATCTCCCTTGACCTGCACATATACGTTGGGTGCAACATCTCCTGTCCTGGCATTCCCACTGTCCCTTGTGGAAGCCTACACAGTCCTGCACGATGTGGCGTGACAATCCATTAATCGCATTGGCCATAACACCTATGTAAACGACATTGGGATTGTAATGCCATCTCGCCCTTGGACAGCAGACTGTCAGACGACGTTAGGCGTGGCATGCCATCATCGCCCTTGGACGGCATACACGATCGAACTATGTCGGGTGTAACATGCCATCATCGCCCTTAGGCTGCACAAACTGTCAAACGACGTCGGGCGTGTCATGCCATCATCTCCCTTCGAAAGCATACACGATCGGACACAACGTTGGCAATGTTCCTGTTTTCATCACCTTGGAAGCAGCACATGATACACGTAGGGTGTGGCTTGGCCATTCAGGGCCCTTGGGTAGCGCAAGCGGTCGATTACAAGGGCGGGGTATTAATCATCCCCTTTTGACACAACTACTATCCGACTGCGTTCTGGCGTGGAATACCCATGGTCTTGGGCAAAGATACTTCGGATGACATTTGCTTCTCGCATGCCATCATCGCCCTTGGAAATCACATAGGATCGAAGTACGTCGGGTGTGGCATGCCATCACCGCACTTGGAAAGCACACACGTTCGATTAGTGTCGGGCGTGGCATGACAACATCGCCTTTGGACAACACACACAGAAAGACAACATTGGGTATGACATGTCATCATCACCCTTAGACAACACGCATGGTTAGATGACGTCAGGCATGGTATGACCGCAAGGTCCTTTGGCAACACACACAGTTGAATGACGTCGATCCTTGCATACCATCATCTCCCTTGGAAAACAGACACGATCAGACTACGTCGGGCGTGGTATTCCATCATCACCCTAGGGTAGCACTCACGGTCGAACCACATCAGGCGTGGTATGCCATCATCGCTTTTGGACAAAACACACAGTCGGACAAAGTTTGGCGTGGCATGCCATCATCGCACTTTGACGGCACACACGGTCAGACGACATTGGGCTTGGCATGCCTGCATGGGCCTAAGGCTGCATAAACGGTCGAAAGACGTTGGGCGTGACATGCCATCATCGCCCTTGGGCAGCACACACAGTAAGATGGCGACGGGAATGGCAAAACATCATCGCCTTTGGGAAACACAAACGGGAGTACGACTTGGGGCGTGGAATGTTGTCATCGCCTTTGGACATCACACACGATCGAAGTACATCAGGTGGGCATGCCCGCATGGACCTTGGGCAGCACACATGACCAGACGAAGTAGAGCATGGCATGCCATCATCGCCATTGGGAACACATATGGTCGCACGAGGTCTGGCGTGACATGCCATATTCGCCCTTGGAAAACACACATGGTGGGATGACATCGGGTGTGGCATGCAAGCATCACCATTCGATAACGTATACGGTTGGACTACGTCGGATGGGCATGCCATCATGGACTTTGACCAACACATACGGTCAGACGATGTTGAGCGTGGCATGCCATCATCACCTTTGTGTAGCACACATGATCGGACTACGTCGGGTGTGGCATGCCATCATCTCTCTTGGGCAGTACACACAGTCGGACAATGTCGAGCCTGGCATGCCTGCATGGACATTGGGCAGCACACATGGACCTTGGGCAAACGACGTCGGGCGTTGCATGCCATCACTACCCTTGGGAAGCACACGCGGTTGGATGATGTCGATTGTGGCATGCCATCACTGCCCTTGGGAAGCACACGCGGTCGGATGATGCGGGCTTGACATTCCATATTTACCCTTGGACAACACACACGATGGGACAACATCGGACTAGGCGTGATGTCATCAAACTTGGACAGCATACACAGTCGAACTACATCGGCCGTGGCATGCCATCACGGACCTTAAAAAACGCACACGGTCAAAGGACGTCGAGCATGGAATGCCATCATCTCCCTCTAACACCACACATGATGTCGGATGACGTCGGGCGTGGCATGCCATCATTACCGTTGGACAGCATACCCGTCAAAACCGTCATCGGCATCGGAAGGCCTATATGGCTCTGGGAAGCACAACGCGTAGGACGACATTGGGTGTTTTACATCCATCAATCGCCTTGAGCAGGAACACGGTCAATGACGTCGGGCTTGGCAAATGACATCATCGACTTTGACAGCACACAAAGGATGGAAAACGTCCCGCAAAATTGCATGCCTCATCGCCTTAACTGCAAACAGTCTGGTCGAAGACATCTGCGTGCCATGCTAATAATCGCCCTAGGGCTTCACACATCGGTAAGATGATTTTGGCATTAGCGCCATTATTTCCCTTGGGCCAGCACACTGGTTTAGAACTATACGTAGGGCGTGGCATGATATCATCCCCCTAGGATAGCACACACGATCCTACGACATCCCGCAGGGCATGTCATCATCCCTTTTGACAACACACACAGACAAACGATATCGATCTTGGCATGATATCATCTCCCTTGGACTGCACATACGGTTGGATGACATCTGTCCTGGCATTCCCACATGTCCCTTGGTGAGCATACACAGTCTGACGATGTTGGGCGTGACATGCCATTATCGTCATTGGCCATAACACATGGTCAAACGACATTGGGATTGTAATGCCATCTCGCCCTTGGACAGCAGACTGTCAGACGACGTTAGGCGTGGCATGCCATCATCGCCCTTGGACGGCATACACGATCGAACTATGTCGGGTGTAACATGCCTCATCCGCCCTTATTCTGGCACAAACTGTCAAAAACGACGTCGGGGCGTTTCCATGTCCATCCATCTCCCTTCGAAAGCATACACGATCGGACAACGTTGGGCATGTCATGTTTTCATCACCCTTGGAAAGCACACATGATACCACGTAGGGTGTGGCGTGCATGCATGGCCCTTGGGTAGCACAGGCGGTCGGATTACATCAGGCGTGGTATGTAATCATCCCCTTTTGACAACAACACGATCCGACTGCGTCTGGCGTGGAATACCCACATGGTCCTTGGGCAAAAGATACATTCGGATGACATTGCTCGTCGCATGCCATCATCGCCCTTGGAAATCACATAGGATCGAAGTACGTCGGGTGTGGCATGCCATCACCGCACTTGGAAAGCACACACGTTCGATTAGTGTCGGGCGTGGCATGCCAACATGCCATGACAACACACTCAGAAAGGACAACATTGGGTATGACATGTCTCCATCACCCTTAGCAACACGCATTGTTACGATGACGTCAGGCATGGTATTAACCGCAGGTCCTTTGCACAAACCCAAAACCACAGTGCAACTGACACGTCGATCCTTGCATACCACATCTCCCTTGGAAAACAGACACGATCAGACTACGTCTGGCGTGGTATTCATCATACCCTAGGGTAGCACGCACGGTCGAACCACAGCAAGCGTGGGATGCCATCAATCGCTTTGGGACAAATCCACATCCGCAAGTTTTTGCGTGGCAGGCCATCATCCGCACTTTGACGGAACAACAACGTCAGACGACAGTTTGGTCTTGCATGTCTGAATTGGCCTAAGGCTGCATAAACGGTCGAAAGACGTTGGGCGGGGACATGGCCTCTTCCGCCCTTTGGGCAACTTACACACAGTCAGATGCGACGAGAATGTCTAAAACATCATCATCGCCTTTGGAACCACAAAACGAGTACGACTTGGGGCTGAATGTTGTCATCTGCCTTTGCTCACACTCACACCCATCATACTAGGACATCATGTTGGCATGCCCGCTACTGCCGTCTTGTGGCAGCACACATGACCAACGAAGTAGAAGCATGGCATGCCATCATCACCTATGGAACACAATATGTCGCACAGAGGTCTTGCGTGACATCATATTCAGCACCTTCGGAAAACACAACCTGGTGGGATGACATCGGGTGTGGCCAATGCAATCATCACCATTCGATAACGTATAACGGTTGGACTAACGTCGGATGGGCATTCCCATCATTGACTTCACCAACCATACGGTCAGAGCTGATGTTGAGCGTGGGCATGCATCCTACCTTTGTGGTATCACACGTGATCGAACTACGTCTGTGGTGGCATTCCCATCATCTCTCTTGGGCAGTACACACAGTGGACATGTCGAGCCTGCATGCCTGCATGGACATATGGGGCAGCACACATGGCCTTGGCAAACGCCGTCGGGCCGTTGCATGCCATCACTACCCTACCCTGGGAAGCCCACGCGCTTGATGATGTCGATTGTGGCATATGCCATCACTGCCCGTGGGAAGCACATCATGTTCATCTCCCTAAACGCGGGTCCTCGTGCATGCATCGCGGCGCGCCGCTCTTGATCATTCCGTCTATTTTACCGCTCCTTCGCGTGCACAATCACCACCCGATGGGACAAACACATCGGCTAGGCGTTATGTCATCACTTGGCAGCAGTACCAGTCGAACTACTACCGGCCGTGGCATTCCATCAACGTGTTCACTTAAAAAACGCACTAAATTCGGTCAAATGACGTCGAGCATGAATGTCCCACTCTCTCATCCTTTCTCTTCCACTTCCTACACCGCCACCAGATGTCGGATGCACGTCGGGCGACCCGCATGCCATCATCGCCCCTTTGACAATATACACTGTCAACGATGTCGGATTGGTGCATGTTATCATCTACCTTGGCCTGCACACACGTGGTCGTAAGACGTGGGCGTGGCAAGCTATCACTCGCCTTTGCTCGACATGCCACACATTGCCGGACGATGTCGGCGTTAAATACCAGTCATATGCCCTTGGACAACATTTCAAGGTCGGTACAACGTCGAGTGTGGCAATGCAATCAGCGTCCCTTCGACTAAGTATACCACGCTTGGACATCGTGGTCGTGAAATGTTATATCACCCCTATGTTCGTACACACAGTTGATGACATCAAGCATATGCAATGCCCGCACTGCCATTGGGAAAACATCTTTACGGAATCGCATATGTCGTGCGTGGCATTCCATCACATTCACAGGAGATGCCTTTCTTAGGCAGAACAAAAGTCAGACGACGTCGCGCTTTGCACAAGAGCATCATCGCCCTTCGTGGCTCGGCCCCTCATACATGATTGTCCGTACTATATCGCGTGGCATTCCATATATGAAGCTTGTGTAGCACACCCGGTCTGCGTCTTGCTGCTTCCGTTCCTGCAGCGCTTAGTCTTCGCTTGCCATCGATCCTCCTACCTATGGACATTGCACAAACAGGAAAGACGACGTTGTGGGCGGAACCGCCCTTTTTGGCTACCTCCCGCCTCTCAGCGCCCGTCTCTCCTTCGTCTTGCCACTCTCTTCTCCACACACTCACATTCTAACCTGTCCGATTTGTCGCTTTACCCCTCCCTGTTTTCCCTGCTTCCTTTCGCTCGTAACCGGGTGCGACTGACCTACGTTACGGCGTTGGCATACACCATCCTTCTCCCTTGAACACATGCATGGTCGTATGACTCTTAAGAAAAAAACTCGTAAAATAGTTGGTCCTTTTATCATCATCTTTGCTTGCTCGGGATCACATCACACTAATACCCAATTCACCCGACACTTGCTCATTGTGGTCCGTGCTCTCAGCGTGCACTACTGCTGCATCCTTTTCTCTATCTTTTGTGTGACTTTTAGCTTTGACTTGCTCTACCTCTTCCCTTGTTTGGTTCTGTCCGAATCTCCTCGACGGAATTTCCTTCCGCTCTGTCTTGTGTTGCAGTATCTCAGAATTAGCCTTCGTGGAGATCACCCCCTTAACATTTTCGCGTCGGGCCTTTTTCACCACGACTCGATCGGGGGCGCGTGTATCTCCCCTTCTCGGCCGGGTGGCAATGCATCATCGCCTCCTTGGGAAAGCACAGACCGTTCTCGTCCTTACACGTCGGGCATGTCATACCATCATTGCCTTAGAATCATACACGATCACAATACAGTTCGGCGCGGCAGTTTTATCATCGCCCCTTTACAACCACACGATCATATAACACACGTATGGCATGGCATGACCTCGCATGGCCCTGCGGGGCAGCAATGTCGGTACTTTTACCTTCCCGTTACTCGTCCCGTGGCCACTTTCTTCTCTATTCTCCTTATCCTTTCATCCGTTTCTAAGGCATGCCATACACATGGATTGTTTGTGCACCACTCATCTCGTCGGGCCGTGCTCGTCATGAACTGCCATATCTATCCGCGCCCTCTTTGGGAAGCACACTTCATCTGAACGTCATACCAACGATCGGACGTGGAATGCCATCTTCGGCCCTTGGATATCATACAACGGTCGTACTACGTTGGGTTTGGCATGACATCATTCGCACTTGTAATTGCAATCACCACACTAGTGCCGAGGTGTCGTTGTCTAGGCTGTGGCATGTGCCGTCAATCACACCTTTAGATAGCAATTACACTATCCGACCGGTCTGACGTTACGACGTCGCGCTGGTATGCCATCATCGCCCTTGCCAATATACCACTGTGACAGACACGTCAGGCGTGCATGCCACCATCCTCCTTTGGCAGCACACACGTTCAGAGAATTATCGAGAGGTACATGCCAAATTATTGCCCTTAGGAAGCACGCATGATCAGACTAAGTCGGCTCTCATGAACATGCTATCTATTCGCTTCTCTTCTTCGGAACCACCTTAGATGGCGACTAATTGTTGACATCTACAAGTTGTCCATGGCATGTCTTAGCGCCCTTTGTAAGAACAACACTCCCGGAACGAACAGCGTCGAGCTTGCAGGCTGATCTATGGGACCTGTGTGTGACTTGTTGTGGTACATCTAATACTACCGTTTCTCTTTTGTCCTGCCCACATACGATCACCTATTCAGGCGTGTTCGCAGTGCTCTTTGGCCTTTGCTAGGGATTTCTTTTTCGTGGGTCCTCTAGCCACGCAACCTGCTCATCGTAGCCTTTCTCTGCCGACGTACCATCCCTGGCTCCTTCGTCTTACATGCCATTCTCCACATATCGCACTTGGGCAAGACACACGGTTTTAGGATGACGTCGGTGCTTTGGCATGCATCATCGCTTTGACGCAACACAAGGATGGAAAACGTCGGGCGTGGCGTGCCCATCATCGCCCTTGAAAAACTGCACACCTGGTCGGACTCAATCCGGCGTGCCATGCTAATATCGCCCTAGGGCAGCATACATGGTCAACGAGCGTAGTTGTACATGCCATCATTAGATCCTTCGGCAACACACCCTGTTCGTTTGCCAATGACTATTTCCGGTTTGCGCCTTGGCGTGCAAGCCATGGCCTTCTTAGTGTAGCACGAGACGTACAGATCATTCGGGCGGTGTATCATTATCGTCCTTGGGACACACAACACACATCGGTACAAATCGTTGAGGATGGCATGCCTTCATGGTCCTTGGGCCAGCACATAAGTTCAAACGACGTCATCTCGCATCCATCACCGCCCTCTCCTTCCCGGAAATTACACACGCCACCTCTTCACGGACTACATCCTGGTTGGTTGTTCGCCAATGCCGCTTATCTATCCGCTTACCTTCTTTTGGATACACCGCACCAACGTCTCGTGCATGGTGTCCGGTGGCGTTCTTGCTTGCAACATCTTCGCCAGCACATCGATTTGGACAGCATCTAGACAAGACGACATCGGTATCGGCATGTAATCATCTCCCTGAGATAGCAACGCACATTAGATTACATCTGTCGTGGTATGACTGCACTCTTCCTTGTGCAACACACACAGTGGACTCGAGCTGTTTTTCGTCGTGTCGATTGCACTGCCATAATCCTCCCCTCGTTGTATAACACTACCTATCATCAACTATGTCGGGCGTGGTTGCCATCATCACCCTGGGCAGCACAACGGTCGAACCGACATCAGCAGTGTATGCCCATCATCTAGCTTTCTCTGGCTCACGTCAATAGACTGGTCGGACGAACGTTGGGGCATGCAGGCCACTTCCTCGCTCCTTTGACTGCACTCCTACACAACCTGACGACATTAGGCGTGGTATGCCATCATCGCTTTTGGACAATAGACATGGTCGGACGACGTTGGGAGTGGCATGCCATCATCGCCCTTTGACTGCACACACAACCTTACGACATCAGGCGTGGCATGCTCGCATGAGTCTTGGTCTGCATAAACGGTCGGACAACGTTGGGCGTGACATGCCATCATTGCCCTTGGGAAGCACACACAGTTAGACGGCGTCAGGCGTGGCAGGACATCATCGCCTTTGGGAAACACACATGGTCGGACGACGTTAGGCATGACATGTTGTCATCGCCCTTGGACATCATACACGATCGGACGACATCGGGTGTGGCATACCCACATGGACCTTGAAAAGCACAAACAAAAAGATGAAGTTGGGCATGGCATGCCATTATCTCGATTGGGCAGGACACGTGGTTGGACGAGGTCTGGCATAACATTCCATATTCAACCGTGGAAAACATACTTGGTGGAACGACGTCGGGCGTGGCATGCCATCATCCCCCTTGGATAACATACACAGTTGGACTACGTTAGGTCTGTCATGCCATCATGGACATTGACTAACACATACGGTCAGACGATGTCGAGCGTGGAATGCCATCATCGCCCTTGGACAGCACACACGGTCGGACGACGTCTAGCATGGCATGCCATCATTACCCTTGTGCAGCACACTTGATCGGACTACGTCAAGCCTGGAATGCCATTATCGCTCTTGGGCAGTAAACACGGTCGGACAACGTCGAGCGTGGCATGACTGGATGGACCTTGGGCAGCACAGATGGTCAAATAATGTCAGGCATGGCATGCCATCATCGCCATTAGGTAGCACACCATGTTGGACGACGTCGGGCATGACATGCCATCTTCACCTTTGGACAACACGCACAGTGGAACAACATCAGGACTGGCATGCCATCATCGCACTTGGATAGCATAAACAGTCAGAATACGTCGGGCGTGGCATGCCATCATGGCTCTTGGACAATATACACGATGTTGGACGACAGTGGGTGTTGCATGCCATCATCGCTCTTGGACAACATACAGTGTCAGACAACGTCAGGCATGGCAAGTTATCATTTACCTTGGACTGCACACACGATCAAACGATGTTAGGCATGGCAATGCTATCATCGCCCTTAGGCAGCACACACAATAGGACGACATTGAGTGTTAATTACCATTATTGACCTTAGACAGCATACACAATCGCACGACGTCGAGCGTGGCATGCAATCCTCTTTCTAGGACATCACACACAGTAGGATGACGTCGGGCTTGGCATGCCATCATCACCTTTGAACAACACACAAGGATAGAAAATGTCGGGCGTGGCATGCCATCATCACCCTTAGACTGCACACATCAGACTACGTCGGGAGTGCCATGCAATCATCACCCTTGGAGAGCAAAGACAGTCGTACAACATTGGGCATGCCATGACATCATCCATTTAGACCATACACACGAACAAATGACGTAGAGTGTGGCATGACATCATCTCCCTTGGACTGCACATAAGGTGGGATGATATTGCACATGGCATGCCCATATGGCCCTTGGGCGGCACAAACTGTCGGACGATGTCGGGCATTACATACTATCATCGCCCTTGGACAACACACACAGTCGGACGACGTTGAGCGTGGCATGCCATCATCGCCGTTGGATAGCAAACACGATCGGTTTATGTAGGGCATGGCATGCAATCATCGCCCTTGGATAGCACACACTATCGGCCGACATCGAGCGTGGCATGCTCGCAGGGACCTTGGGTAGCACACACGGTCAGATGACGTCAGATGTGGCATGCCATCATTGCCCTTGCGAAGCACAGGCGGTCGGATGATGTCAGGCTTGATATTCCATATTTACCCTTGGAAAACACACAAGATGGGACAACATCGGGCTAGGCGTACTGTCACCGAACTTGGGATGCATACACAGTCGAACTACGTCGGGAGAGGCATGCCATCATGGACCTTGGAAAACACACACGTTTGAATGAAGTCGAGCATGGCATGCCATAATTTCCCTCTGATAGCACACATGATGTTAGACGACTTTGGGCGAGGCATGCCTTCATTGCCCTTTGACAATATGCACTGTCATACGATGTCGGATTGGGCATGTTATCATCATCCTTTGCCTGCACACACGGTCGGAAGACGTTGGGCGTGGCAATGCTATCATCGCCCTTTGGAAGCACACAAGGTCGGACGATGTCGGGCGTTAAATACCATCATTGCCCTTGGACAACATTCAAGGTCGGACAACGTCGAGTGTGGCATGCCATCATCGCCCTTGGACAACATACACGATTGGACTACGTCGTTCCGTGGCATGTTATATCACCCTATGTCAGCACACACAGTCAGATGACGTCAAGCAAGGCATGCCCGCATGGACCATGGGCATCAGACACAGTCGCACAATTTTAGGCGTGGCATGCCATAATCACCATTGGGCAGCACACATGGTTGGACTACGTGGGGTATGACATGCCATCATCGCCCTTGGGCAGCACACAAGGTCAAACGACGTCTGGTGTGACATACCATCATCCCCCTTGGACAACATACACGGCCGGACTACATCGAGCATGACATGCCATCATCGCCTTTGGAATGAACACACAGTCGGATAATGTCAGGCGTGGCATGCCATCATCTCCCTTGGACAACATACAGAGAATCAGACGACTATGTTGTGGCATGCCATAACTCCATTGGAAAGCGTACATGGTCAGACAACGTTGGGCATGGAATGTTATCATCGCCATTGAACTGCACAAACATTCGGACAACGTCGGGCATGGCAATGCTCTCATTGCCCTTGCACAGCACACACGGTCAGATAATGTCGGGCATTAGCTGCCAGTATTGTCCATGGGCAGCACACATGGTTAGACTACGTAGGGCGTGGCATGATATCATCCCCCCACCCTAGGATGAGCACACACTATCCGGTTAACGACTCCCGGCGATGGCCATGTCATCATCACTTTTGACAGCACACACAGACGAACGATATCGATCTTGGCATGCTATCATCTCCCTTGGACTACACATACGGTTGGATGACATCTGTTGTGGCATTCCCACATGTCCCTTGGTGAGCACACACAGTCTGACGATGTTGGGCATGACATGCCATTATCGTCATTGGATATCACACATGGTCGAACAACATCGAGATTGTAATGCCATCTCGCCCTTGGACAGCAGACTGTCAGACGACTGCGGGCGGTGGCATGCCATCATTGCCTTGACGGCAATACCCGTCGAAACTGATGTAGGGTGTACATGCCATCATCTCCCTTAGGGCTGCACAAACTGTTTGAACGACGTCGGTGTGATATGGCCATCATCACTTTGGGTCACACACCCACGGTTAAACGACGCCATGCGTGACACTGCGAGTGTTTCGAAAGAATGTGGGGTGGAGAGAGTGGTGCTCGCCCTAAGGAACAACCTACAAGGTCCAGGCGACGTAGGAATGGCAGGGTAATTTCCATCCTCGCCGTTCGACATGAGCCATGTTAAAGAACAATAAACTACGTCGGGTGGGCATGCCATCAATCGCCTGCTAGATAGCATACATATAGGCGATGACGTGCGTGTGGTATGCCAACATCGCCCGTGGACAACTTACATGATTAAACGAAGTCAGGCATGTCATGTTATCATTTGCGGCTAGACTGCAGCACACGGTAGGACAACATCAATCTGGCATGCTATCATCGACCCTTGGTAATGCACACACGTCAAATAACGCGGGCTTACACTGCCATCATTGATCCTATTATGAAAGCATACCCTGTCAGACTACCATCGGGAATGACATTGTTTATCATCTAACTGTAGAAAGACACACAGAGGTCGGATACTTTAATCGTATGCCTGTATGCCTAATGGCCCTTGGGAAGCTCATACGATCAACATGACGTAGGGCTGTCGTAATGCTATTATTTTCCTGCCATCACACACACTATGACAACTTTTCGGTCAATTAATGTTATCATTTCCCTAATACAAAAATCATAACACGATTCGACTGCATCGAGGTGCAGTTAACATCGCCATATATCAGCACACACGGTAAGATGACATCATGCGTAGTCGAATGGCCGCATGGCCATTGGGAAACATACACTGTCGCCATGATGTCGTGGAGATATTGAATGCCATCAACAGTCCCTTGGTCAGCATAAGGGTCGGACACGTCGCTCTTGACCATGCAAATCATCGCCCTTTGGCATCATAGATTTTCGGACTATACCATCAGCGTGGATGCAAACATCACCTTTGTGACAAGTGGGCATGTCCAATACGCCCTTTTGGGACAGCCCGACATAGATAGACTACATAGTATATGACTGCATGTAATTATCACCCTTAGACGAACGCGCACGCTGGTTAGATGACGTAGAGCGTGGTATTACGCATGGTACTTTTGGCAACACAATATGTTGGATTACGTCGATCAGTCGTGCCATCATCGATCTCCCGTTGAGAACAGCAACGATCAGACTACGTCTGAAGCATTGTATTCCATCAGCACCCTAGGTAGCTCACACGGTCCAACGACATCAGTCGTGGTACTGCCATCTCTCTTGTTGACAACACACACGTCGGACGACTTGGGAGTGGAATGCCATAATCCGCCCTTTGACTGCACACACTGCCTAAACTACTCGGGCGTGGCTGCCCGCATAGGGCCTTGGGCTCCATAACGTCGGAAAAAGTTGGCATGAAAGATGACAATGCCATCACGCCTTGGGCACCACACAACGATGCCTTAGACGAACATCGAGCGTGCCCTACATCATCTCGCCTTTGGTCAAAAAGCAACATGATCGGAACGACGTCAGTGTTGAATGTTATTATTGCCTTGGACATCACACACGATCGGATGACGTCTGGGCGTGCATTCCCGCATGGAGCCGTGGGCAGCCTCACAAACTACCATACGAATTCAGGCATGGCATTCCATCAACTTTTATGTGGAAGCAATCTGGTCGATGAGGTCTGGCGTTAATGACATAGTCGCCCTTGGAAACACACATCGTGGGACAACGTCAGCGTGGCATGCAAGCATCAACCCTTGAATAACAACACGGTTGTCACTTGCGCGGGACCTTGGCAATGCCATCATGTACGTTGACCACACATAGGGTAGGACGATGTCCGAGCGTTGATGCCATCATCTCGCCTTGGACGGCACAACGGTCAGGACGACATCGAGTTTGGCATGCATAATCTCCCTTTTGTAGCACACATGGTCAGACTACAATCGGAGCGGTGGGGGCATGCCGATCATCCTCCCTTGGGTCAATCTACACGGGTCGAACAAACGTCCGAGCGTGTGTCATACTTTGCATGGATCCAAAAAGTTGGGAGCACACATATTCGGTAACGTCATTCATGGTGAATGCCCATCAATCGCCATGAGTAAACACAACAACGAGGTCACACGACGTTGGGCGTTACATGCCCTCCTTCAATCGTTTGACAACATGCCAACGGTGGGAACAACATCTGGACTGGCAGAACATCATCGCCCTTGGATTACTACACAGTCCGCCTAAGTCGTGGGGTTGTGGCATGCCATCAGGCACCTTGAACCCCACACAATGTCGAACGACGTAGAGTGTCGGCATGTTCATCCAATCGCCTTGGACAACACACACGTTGTCGGACAACATTCGTGTTACATTCCCATCATCGCTCTTAGACAACATAAACTATCAGACAGGACGTCGGGATCGGGAGGCGTGGCAAGTTATTATTATCCCTTGAGCTTCACACCCCTCAAAATGAGTGTTGGGACGTGGCAATGCGATCAATGCCCTTGGGAAGCATACCAGCATAGGAACTACTTCAGGCGTTAAATACCATTATTGACCTTGACAGGCATACCGATCGAACGATATCGATGTGGCATGCATCATTGAGCCTAGATAGCCACACGTATCGACTAACGTCGCCGGGGAATTTACATTTCATAATTCAAACACCACCCCGTTTCGGGTTACATCAGCGTGGAATGCTCGCATGACCCTTGTCAACACATTTAGTCGGGCACGTAGTCGACGTGGCATGCCATCATCAGCTATTGGGCACACACAAGGTCGGACGGTGTGGTCAGTGTGGCATCCATCACCGACCCTTGTATAACCCAGACATGATCGGACTAAATACGTCGGGCGTGGCTTGTGATTATCCTCCCTTGGGCAGCACAACGCTGTCAGAGAATCGAGCATGTTGCATTCCCCATTGAACGTGGGCAGCCCGTCACTGTAGAGTTACATCGGTGTAGCAGCCATCATCGTGCCATTGGGTAGAAAGCTCGTTCAGACGCGTCGGGCGTGACATGCAATTAACCCTTGGACCCGAACACAAAAGGGGGACAACATCAAGGGCTGGCATGCGTCATAAAGTTGGATAGCATACATGGTTATACTATATCGGAGGCGTAGCATGCCAATCAATGTCCATTGACCACCACAAAAGGAACCCGGTCTAAACAACGTCGTGAAAGTGGCATTCCATTATTGCCCTTGGACAACATCACAGATCGAACAATGTCGGGTGTGGCATGCCATCATGGCCCTTGGACAACATACACGGTGGAACGACGTTGGGTGTGTTACATTATTATCGTCCTTGGACTGTACACATGGTCGGATGACGTCAAGAGAGGTAATGCTATCATCACCCTTGGGCAGCACACACGGTCAAATGACGTCGGACGTTAGATGCCATCATTGTCCTTGGGCAGCACACATGGTAAGACAATGTCAGGGGTTTCATGCCAGCATTGTTGTCGCACAACACAGATGATCTCACGACGTTGACGTGGCATGTCATAATCACCTTAGACAAAACACAGATGAACGATGTCAAAATTGGTATTCCATCATATCCGTGGAACTTCCTTACGGTGGACGACATCGGCTTCTACATGCCCACATGGCCTTTGGTGGAAAGCCGACATAGCGTAGTGACTTTGGGTGTGACTTTCCATCACGTACTTAGCAGCACACATAGTTTGGGACACTCGTTCGTGGCATGTTATGTTCGCCATGGAATGACACACGGTCGGGGTTTAGGTGTGGCATCCATCATCTACGCTTGGAAATGAACACAAGTCTTACGTAGCAATGTTCATGCCACATGGACTTGGACAAAATACACGGTGTTGGACGACGTCTGCGTGCATGCTCTAATCTCCCTTGAACGCAGCAATGGTGTATAAGATGACATCGGGCGATAATACCCATCTTGCCCTTGGATACAATTGCAGACAAACGGTCGAACTATTTCGTGCTTTGCATTTTATTTCGTCCCTTGGAAAACATACAATTGCTTCGGACGATGTTGGTGGTCGTGTCCTTTGTATCATCGCCCTTGGGATAGCAGCACACTATTTAACTCACGTAGGGTGTGGCATGATGTCCGCATGGTATTTGGGTAGCACAACGGTCCGATGCCGTCGGGTTGGCAATGCCATCATTGCCGCCAGATAGCATACACAGGGTTGGATGATGTAAGCGTTTGGCATGGCATCATCGCCCTTAGAAAGTATAAACGATCAACGACGTCAGGCATGTCATGTGTAATCATTGCGATAGGCTTCCCCACATCAGACAACATCTATCAGGCAGCTATCATTGCCCTTGGGCACAACACACGGTTAAATGACTTCCGGGTTAAATGTCATCATTATCCTTGGAAAGGCATAACACGTTCAGACAACGTAAGGCGTGTTAAGTTAATCATTGCCCTTGACACACACACGGTCAAATGATGTTGGGCGAGCAATGCTATCAATCGCCCTTGGGCAGCACAACGCAGTAGGAGGACGTCAGTCTAAATCATTATTTACCTTAGACGCATCCAATCGGACTATGTCGGAGCGTGGCATGCCATCATCTCCTCCCTATGATACACCCAGCAGGCAAAACGTCGCCGTGGAATGTTATCATGCCCTAAGTAAGCAAAAAAGGTCGGATTACTCGAAGCACATGGAATGCCGGCAGTACACTATTGTGAAACCATACAGTCACATCGATATTAGCGTGGCATGCCGATCATCAGTATTGGGCAGCACCAAACGGTCGGACGATGGTCGACTACGTCGTGTTACTCTATCAATCCGCCCTTGGATAGCCACAACGGTCGGATTACGTCTATCGGGGCAGCTATCATCGCCCTTGGACAACACCACATCGGACTAACGTCGGGCATAGCATGCCATCATCGCCTTGGGCATCACACGCTCGATGACGTCGACATGGAATGCTCGCGGATGGACCTTCAGCAATCACACAACGGTCGGATGACGTTCGGGCGTGTCATGCCATCATCTGCCCCTTGGGCAGCAATATTTAACCTTGGACAACGCACATACGGTGGACAACATCGTGCTAGCCAATGCTATCATCGCACATGGATCAACCTAACCTAGTCGACAGCGTAGGTCTGTCATGCCATCCATGGACCTTGGAAATACAACAAATCGAATGACGTCGAGTGTTTTGCCATGCCATATCGCCTTTGGTATACACCCTTATGTCGGACGATGTCGGGCGAGGCATGCCATCATCGCCCTTCGACAATATACACTGTTAATGATTTCGCGTTGGGCCTGAGTTCTCATCGTCCTTTGAACCTGTCACACGACGGTCGTAAGAAGTTAGGATTCTCATGCTATCATCGCCCTTGGGAAGCAACAAGTTCTGACGACGTCGGTATGTCATGTTATCATTGTCCTTGGACTGACACACATTGTACAACGCAACATGGCATGCTACACGCCCTTGGACAACACCCACGGTCGAATGACTCGGGCGTTAAAGTGAATCATTTTCTTTGACAGCATACCCGTCGGAGTACGTGGGGTGTGGCATGTTATCATCGCCCTTGAAAAAAACACACAGTTGATGAATCAATTTGGCTTCCCGCCTGCTCTTGGTACCACAGGGTCGCATGACATCTAGCATCATAATGTTATCATGTCCCTTGTCCAGCACACAAGCTGAGACAATGTCGTGCATTAAATGCCATCATTACCCTAAGACATAATACACGGTCGGACTACATCGGGTATGGCATGTTTTATTCACCCTATGTCAGCACACACAGTCAAATGACATCATACGTGGCATGCCTGCATGGCCCTTGGGAAACACACACGATCACATCATATCGTGTGTGGAATGCCATCATAGCCCTTGGGCATCACAGATGGTTAGACTACATCAGCATGGCATGCCACATGGCCCTTGGTAAGAACACAGGGTCGGATGACGTCGAGCTTGGCATGTCATCATCACCATTGGAATGAACACATGGACGAACGATGTCGAGCGTTCCACACCATCATCACCCTTGGTAAGCACACACCGTCGGACGACGTCAGGAGTTAAATGCCAGTCACTGCCTGTCTAACACACACGGTCGTGGAAATGTCGGAGATCCATGGCCATGCATCAAGCCCTTGGACAACACAATGGTCGTTACTATGTCGGGCGTCACATTTATCATCCTTTGGAAATATACAGCACCGGATCAACACGTAACACGTGGTCATGCCATCATCGCCTTGGACTACACATACGGTTGGACGATATCAGGCATAGCATGCCCAGATTGCTATTTGGTAGCACACACAGTCGGACGACATCGGGTGTGGCACGCTATCTCACCCTTGGAAAGCACACACGGTCGAACGACGTCGAGGGTGGTATTCCATCATCGCCCTTGGATAACATACATGATCGGACTACATCGGGCATGGCATGCAATCATCTTCCTTTGGCCGCACACACTGTCAGAAAACTCAAGCATGGGATGCCCACATGGACCTTCGGAAGCATACACGGTCAGGGTTACATCGTCGTGGCATGCCATCATCATAATTAGGTAGCATACGCGGTCGCATGATGGCGGGTTTGACAGGAAATCTTCACCCTTGGACAACACACACGGTGGGACAACATCGGGACTAGGATGCCATCATCGCAGTTGGATAACATACACAGTCAGAGTATGTCGGGCATAGCATGCCATCATGGCCCTTGACGAACACACACGGTCAAACGACATCGAAAGTGGCATGCCATCATTTTCCTTGGACACCATACATAGAGTCGGAAAATGTCGTGCGTGGCATGCCATCATTGCCATTGAACAGAATACACACTAGAACAATGTCGAGCGTGTCATGTTATCATCGTCCTTGGACTACACACACGGTTGGACTACGTCAGGCGTGTCATTACTATCATCACCCTTGGGCAGCACACACGGTCGGACAACGTCGGACGTTAGATGCCAGCATTGCCCTTAGGTAGGACACATAATCAGACTACGTCGGGTGTTGCATACCAGCATATTTCTTGCACAACACAGATGATCTCACGACGTCGGTGTGCCATGTAATCATCACTTTCGACAACACACAGACGAACAACGTCGAGCTTGGCATTCCATCATATCTGTTGGACTTCACATACGGTTGGACGACGTTGAGCGTGGCATGTTATGTTCACACATGGAATGAACACACGGTCGGGCGATGTGGTGTGTGGAATGCCATCATCTACCTTTAAATGAACACACGGTTGGATGACGTAGGGTGTGGCATGCCATCATGTCCCTTGGACAGAATACACAGGGTCAGACGACATCGGGCGTGGCATGCTATCATCTCCCTTGTACAGCAGAAATGGTAGGATGACATCAGGCTATAAATACCATCATTGCCCCTAAATATTTGACACGGTGGAACTGTATCGCGCGTGGCATGTTATTATCGCCCTTGGAAAGAATACATGATCGGACGATGTTGGGCGTGTCATGGTATCATTGCCCTTGGATAGCAGCACACGATCGAACCACGTAGGGTGTGGCAGGTCCGCATGGCACTTGGGTAGCACACACGGTCGGATGACGTCAGCTAAGGAATGCCATCATCGGTATTGGGCAGCACACAAATTTGGATGACGTCGGGTGTGCTATGACCTCATCACCTTTGGGCAGCACACAAGGTTAGACGACGTCAGGAGTGACATGCGATCATCGCCCTTGGAAAACATACAAGGTTGGACGTAGTCGGGCATGGAATTCCATCATCGCCCTTAGAATGGACACACGATAAGATGACGTCGGACATGGCATTCCATCATCGCCGCTAGATAGCATACACAGGATCAGATGGAGTAGCGTGTGGCATGCCATCATCGCCCTTGAAAAGCATAAATGATCAAACGACGTCAGGCATGTCATGTTATCATTACGCTAGGAATGCACTCACGGTCGGACAACGTCGAGCATGGCATTCTATCATTGCCCATTCGGCAGCA
Source organism: Solanum habrochaites (assembly GCA_027704765.1). NCBI lineage: Eukaryota > Viridiplantae > Streptophyta > Magnoliopsida > Solanales > Solanaceae > Solanum > Solanum habrochaites. The sequence goes on from JAKWJA010001123.1 coordinate 40,496, forward strand.
CACACGGTTAAACGACGTAGAGTGTCGAACGTCATCATCGCCCTTGGACTGCATACATGATGTCGGATGACATTCGGTATTGCATGCCGTCATTGCTCTTGGACAACATACACTGTCAGACAACTTCGGGCGTGGCAAGTTATCATTGCCCTTGGACTGCACACACGATCAAACGATGTTTGGCATGGCAATGATATCATTGCCCTTGAACATCACAACCAGTAGGACGACGTCAGGTGTTAAATACCATTATTGACCTTCGACAGGATACACGATCGGACGATGTCGAACGTGGCATGCCATTATTTCCCTAGGATAGAACACACTATTGGACTACGTCGGCCGTGGAATGTTATCATGCCCTAAGTCAACACACACGGTCGAATTACATCAAGCGTGGACTGCCCGCAGCATGCCATCATCACTATTGGGCAGCACAGAAGGTCGGACGACGTCAGGCGTCGCATGCCATCATTACACTTGGATAATACACATGATCGGACTACGTCGGGCGTGGCATGTTATCATCGCCCTTGGGCAACACACACAGTCGGATAACTCGAGCATGGCATGCCCGCATGGACCTTGGGCAGCACACACTATGAGTGTGACATGGGGCGTGGCATGCCATCATAGCCATTTTGTAGAATACTCGGACGGACGATGTCGGGCGTGACATGCAATCTTCACCCTTGGACAATACACATGGTGGGACAACATCGGGACTGGCATGCCATCATCGCAGTTGGATAGCATACACGGTCAGACTATGTCGGGCGTAGCATGCCATCATGGCCCTTGACAACCACGCACGGTGTAACGACGTCGAAAGTGGCATGCCATCATTTACCTTGGACAACATACACGATCAGACGACGTCGGACTTGTCATGTTATCATCGTCCTTAGACTGCAAACACGGGTGGACGACGTCAAGTGTGGCAATGATATCATCACCCTTGGGCAGCACACACAGTCGGACGACGTCGGACATTAGATTCCATTATTGCCCTTGCGCAGCACACAAAGGGAAGAATACGTCGGTTGTTGCATGACAGCATCGCCCTTGCACAACATAGACAATCTCACGACGTTGGCATGGCATGTCATCATCACTTTGGACAACACACTATTGAAAAAAGTCGAGCTTGGCATTCCATCATATCTGGTGGAATTCACATATGATTGACGATAATCGGGCATTTGGCATGGTCGACATGGCCCCCTTGAGCAGTAGACACACAGACGTACTTGTTGGGCGTTACTCTACCTTCACATCGTATTAAGCCAACACACCACAGTTGATGACTTCGGCCGTGGCATGCCATCTCGCTCCCTTTGGCAGCACTCACGGTCGGAGATGTCTTGTTGGATGTTTATGATCGCGTTGGAATGAATTAGACGGTCGACGATGTAGGGTGTGGCATGCCATCAATCTTCCCTTGGACATCATACATGATACAACATCGGGTATTTCATGTTATCATTGCTCTTGGACTCTGCACCGATCTGACCACGTTAGCATGTCATGCTCTCGTCTCCCCTTGGGAGACAAACAATACAGACGGCCGGATACGTCCGAGCGTTTAAAGGGCCATCATTTCCTTCGACAACAGACAACGGTCGCAAACTACGTTCAGTTGTGGCATGTTATCATCTCCCTAGGACAACACACACCGTCGGATGACGTCCATCGTGGCATGCCCACATGTCCCTTGGGCAACTTACACGATCATATGACGTCAGGCGTTGCAACGCTATCGTTTCCCTTGGCCAGCACACACGTTCAGACCACTTCGGGCGTCAAATGTCATCATTGCCCTTAGACAGCATACACGTTCAGACGGTGTCAGGCGTGGCATGCAACCATCACCTTTGCACAGCACACATACACAGACGACATAAGATATGGCATGTAATCATCTCCCTTATACAGAACGCACGGTTAGATGACGTTGGCCGTGGTATGACTGCATGGTCCTTTGGCTACACACAAAGCCAGATGACGTCGATCGTTGCATGCCATCAACTCCCTTGTACAACACACACGATCAGACTACGTAGGGCGTGGTATGCCATCATCACCCTAGGAAAGCACAAATGATCAAATGACATCAGTCGTGGTATGCCATCATCGCTTTTGGACAACACACACAGTCAGACGATGATGGGAGTGGCATGCCATCATCGCCCTTTGACTGCACACACAGCCTGAGGACGTCGGGCGTGGCATGCCCGCATGAGGCTTGGGCTGCATAAACGGTCGGACAACGTTGGGCATGACATGCCCTCATCGCCCTTGGGCAGCACACACGGTCAGACAACATTGGGCATGGCAGGACATCATCGCCTTTGGGCAACACACACGATCAGACGACGTCGAGCGTGGAATGTTGTCATCGGTCTTGGACATCACACACGATCGGACGAAGTCCGGTGTGGCATGCCCGCATGGACGAAGTCGGGCGTGGCAAGTTATCATTGCCCTAGGACTGCACACACGATCAAATGATGTTGGGCATGGCAATGCTATCATCGCCCTTAGGCAGCACAACCAGTAGAACGACGTCAGGCCTTAAATAAAATTTTTCACCTTACACAGCATACACGATCGGACAATGTAGAGCGTGGCATGCCATCATCTCCCTAGGATAGAACACACGATCAGACTATGTCGGTCATGAAATGTTATCATGCCCTAAGTCAGCACACACGGTCGGATAACATCAAGCGTGGAATGCCCACATGAACCCTTAGGAAACAAATACATTGCACGATATTCGGCGTGACATGCCATCATAACTATTGGCAGCACACAAGGTCGGACGACGTCAGGCATGTCATGCCATCATCGCCATTTGATAACACACATGATCAAACTACGTCGAGCGTTCATGCAATCTCTCACGTGGGCATCACACGTGTGTCAGACAACTCGAGCATGGCATCACGAATGGACCTTGGGCAGCACACACCGTCAGAGTGACATCTGGCGGGGCATGCCATCATCGCCATTTTGGTAGAATACTCTGTTAACGATGTCGGGCGTGACATCAATCTTCCACGCTTGGACTGCACACACGGTGGACAACATCGGGACTGGCTGCAAATATCGTAGTTTTGGATTGGCCTCACGGTCATACTATTCGGGCGTATCTTGCCTATCATGGCCCTTGAACACCATCAATAACACGGTCTAACGACGTCCAAAGTGGCGTGCCACCGACATCATCGCCTTGTACACTACACAGAAGTCGGACACCGTGGGGCGTGGCAATCCATCATTGCCCTTGGACAACATACACGGTCAGACAACGGGCTTGGGCAGTTATCATCGTACTTTGACTACACACACGGTCGGACGAGTAGGCGTGGCAATGTCTCATCATCCTGGGAAGCACACACTTCGGATGATGTCGGAGTAGATGCCATCATTGCCCTTGGGCAGCACATATGGTAAGACTAAGTCGGGTGTTGCATGCCAGCATCGCCCTTGCACAATACAGATGATCTCACGACGTCGGCATGGCATGTCATCATCACCTTGGACAACACGCAGACGAACAACGTCGAGCTTGGCAATCCATCATTACCATTGGACTTCACATATGGTTGGACGACAACGGCTCAGCCATGCCCATATGGCCCTTGGGAAGCAGACATAGTAGGATGACGTTGGGCGTGACTTGCCATCATCGTATTTAGGCAGTAGACACAGTTGGACGACATCTAGTGTAACATGTTATGTTTGCCCATGGAATGAACACACAGTCGGGCAATGTAGGGTGTGGCATGCCATCATCTCCCCTGGAATGAACACACGATCGGATGACTTAGCGTGTGGCATGCCATCATGGCCCTTGGACAGAATAAACGATCAAACAATGTCAGGTATGTCATGTTATCATTGCTCCAGGACTGCACACACGCTCGGACAACATCGAGCATGGCATGCTATCATTGCCCCTTTGGCAGCACACACGGTCAAATGACGTCGGGCGTTAAATGTCATCATTATCATTGGAAAGCATACACAGTAAGACAACGTCGGGCGTGGCAAGTTTTCATTGCCTTTGGACTGCACACACGATCAAACGATGTTGGGCATGGCAATGCTTTCATCGCCCTTAGGCAGCACAACCTGTAGGACGACGTTAATCGTTAAATAAAATTATTTACCTTAGACAGCATAACGATCGGACGATGTCGGCGTGGCATCCACATCTCCCTAGGATACACACACGACCAGACACGAGACGTGGGAATGTTTAATGCCCTAAGCTAAGCAAAAAACGGGCGCATTACATCAAGCTGGAATGGCCCGGCTGAACTTGGGCAACACATACAGTTGCACGATATTCGGCGTGGCATGCCATCAGCACTATTGGGAAGCACACACGGTCGGATGATGTTTTGACAACGTCGGGTGTTACATGCTATCATCACTCTTGAATAGCACACACGGTTGGACGACGTCGAGCATGGCATGCCATCATCGCCCTTGGACATCAAACACGATCGGACTACATCGGGCATGACATGCCATCATCACCCTTGGGCAACACACATTGTCGGACGACGTCGAGCGTGGCATGCTTGCATGGACCTTGGGCAGCACACACGGTCGAATGACGTCGGGTGTGGCATGCCATCATCGCCCTTGGGCATCAATATTTACCCTTGGACAACACACACGATGGGACAACATCAGGCTAGGCATGCTATCATCGAACATGGACAACATACACAACCGAACTACGTTGGGCGTGGCATGCCATCATGGACCTTGGAAAACACACACGATCGAATGACGTCGAGCGTGGCAATGCCATCATTGCCCTTTGACAGCACACATGATGTCGGACGACGTCGGGTGAGGCATGCCATCATGGACCTTCGACAATATACACTGTTAGACAATGTCGGGTTGGGCATGTTATCATCATCCTTTGATTGCACACACCGTCGGAAGAAGTTGGGATTGGCAATGCTATCATTGCCCTTGGGAAGCACACAAGGTCTGACGACATCGGGCATATGATGTTATCATTGCGCTTGGACTGTACACATGATCGGACAACGTCAAGCATGGCATGCTATCATTGCCCCTTGGGCAACACACACGGTCAGATGACGTCGGGCGTTAAAGGCAATCATTTTCCTTGGACAACATACATGGTCGAACTACGTGGGGTGTGGCATGTTATCATCGCCCTAGGACAACACAAACAGTCAAATGTCATCATGCGTGGCATGCCTGCATGGCCCTTAGACTACACACACGATCGCATCATATTATTAGTTGAATGCCATCATAGTCCTTGGGCAACACACACGGTCAGATGAAGTCGGGCGTGACATGACATCATCGCCCTTAGGCAACACAAATAGTAAGACTACGTCAGCATGGTATGCCACATGGCCCTTGATAAGAACACAGGGTCGGATGACGTCGAGCTTTACCATCATCGCCCTTGGAATGCACAAATGGACGAACGATGTCGAGCGTTCCACGCCATCATCACCCTTGGGAAGCACACAAAGTCGGACGACGTCAGGAGTCAAATGCCATAATTGACTTTCACATCCACACGGTCGCAATATGTCGGGAGATCTTCATCATCATCGCCTTGGAACAAAACACAGATGGTCGACGATGTCGGGCGTGCATGTATATCCCTTTGGAAACAACACGATGAATGACGTAGAGGTGGCATGCCATCATCTACTTGGGACTACACATTTATGAGTGGAGGGATATCAGGCAAGCTTGCCCATATGGAATTGGGTAGCCACAAACCGTGAGACGACGTCGGCGGGAGCACGCTAGCTCACCTTGAAGCACACACGGCGAAACGAGTCGAGTGGTGAATGGCATCATCGCCATGGAAAAACACATATGATCGGACTACATCATGCGTGGCATGCAATCATCTCCCTTGGGCAGCACACACGGTCAGACAACTCAAGCATGGCATGCCTGCATGGACCTTGGGAAGCATACACGGTCAGAGTAACATCGGGCTTGGCATGCCGTCATAGCCATTGGGTAGCATACGCGGTCGGACGATGTTGGGTTTGACAGGAAATTTACCCATTTGGACAATACACACGGTGGGAAAACATCGGGAATGGCATGCCATCATCGTAGTTAGATAGCATAGACATCAAACTACGTCGGGCATAGCATGCCATCATGGCCCTTGACCAACACAAACGGTCGAACGACATCGAAAGTGGCATGCCATCATTGCATGGACCTTGGGAAGCACACACGATTAGATTACATCGGGCATGGCATGCCATCATTTCCTTTGGGTAGCACACCAGGTCGGACGATGTCGGGCGTGACATGCCATCTTCACCTTTGGTCAACACGCACGGTGGAACAACATCAGGAATGGCATGTCATCATCGCCCTTGGATAGCATAAACGATTAGAATACGTCGGGCGTGGCATGCCATCATGTCCCTTGGCCAACACACAAGGTCAAACAACGTCGAGCAACGCATGCCATCATCGCTGTTGGACAGCATACACGATGTCGGACGACATTGGGTGTTGCATGCCATCATCTCTTGTGGACAACATACACAGTCAGACAACGTTAGGCGTGGCAAGTTATAATTTCCTTTGGACTGCACACACGATCAAACGATGTTGTGTGTGGCAATGCTATCATCGCCCTTAGGCAGCACACACAATAGGACTACATCGGGTGTTAATTACCATTATTAACCTTAGACGGCATACACGATCGGAATACGTCGAGCGTGGAATGCCATCCTCTCCCTAGGACAGCACACACAGTCGGATGATGTCGGGCTTGGCATTCCATCATCGCCTTTGAACCGAACAGAAGGATAGAAAATGTCGGGCGTGGCATGCCATCATCGCCCCTAGACTGCACACATGGTTGGACGACATCGGGCGTAACATGTAATCATCAACCTATGGCAGCACACACGGTCGGACGATGTTAGGTGTTACATGCCAACATTGACGTTCGGTAGCACACATGGTCGGACTACGTCGGGAGTGCCATGCCATCATTGCCCTTGGACAACATACATGGTCGGACAACGTCAGGCTTGTCATGTTGTCATCGTCCTTGGACTACACACACGGTCGGGCGACATCAGGCGTGGAAATGTTATCATCATCCTTGGGCAGCACACACTGTCAGACGATGTCGGACATTAGATGCCATCATTGCCTTTGGGTAGCAAACATGGTCAGACTATGTCGGGTGTTGCATGCCAGCATAGCCCTTGCACAGCACATACAATCTCACGACGTCTGCGTGGCATGTCATCATCACTTTGGACAACACATAGACAAAAAAAATCGAGCTTGGCATTCCATCATATTCGTTGGACTTCACATACTGTTGGACGATATCGGCTTTGGCATGCCCACATGGCCCTTAAGCAGTAGACACAGTCGGATGACGTTGGGCGTTACTTACCTTCATCGTATTAAGGCAGCACACACAGTTTGATGATGTCGGTCGTGGCATGCCATCTCGCCTTTGGACAACACACAAGGTCGGACGATGCCAGGCGATGTCGATCATCGCATGCCATCATCTCACTTGGAAATCACACAAGATCGCACTACATCAGGTGTAACATGCCATTATCGCACTTGGAAAGCACACACGTTCGGATGGTGTCGGGTATGGCATGCCAACATCGCCTTTGGACATCACACAGACACACACGAATTTGGGTTTGGCATGTAATCATCGCCCTTAGAAAACACACACGGTTATATGATGTCGGGCGTGGTATGACTACACGGTCCATTTGTAACACACAGAAGTGGATGACGTCAATCATTGCATGCCATAATCTCCCTTGAACAACACACACTATCAGATTATGTCGGGCGTGGTATGCCATCATCACCCTAGGGCAACACACACAGTTGAAAATTATCAGCCGTGGTATGACATTATCGCTTTTGAACAACACACACGATCGGACGACGTTGGGATTGGCAATGCCTCATTGCCCGTTGAGTGCACACCGGCCTAACGACTAGGCGGGGCCATGCCGCATGTGTCTTGGCTGCAATAAATCAAGTTGGTATAACGCAGGGCATGCCATGCACATCGCCCCTTAGGAAGTACACACACGTTCAACGACGTCAGCCGTGGTAGGCATAATCGCTTTGGACACCAACCAATATTGGTCGGACGACGTTGGGCCTACGTATTGTCATTTCGCCCTTGTCCATCAGCCCTTGACCATAACAACCCGCTCGTACGGACATCTGTGCGTGGCCCTACCCAATGACCATGGGAAGCACAGCCAACCAACAGATGTAGTCGGGCATGTGGCATGCCATCATCGCCATTGAGCAGCCCCGTGGTTGGACGAGGCTGGCGTAACATTCCAGATTCAACCCGTGGGAAAACTAATGAATGGACGACGTCGGGTGTGGCATGCCATCATCCCCCTTGAATAACATACATGGTTGGACAACGTTGGGTGTGGTATGCCATCATGGACCTTTAATAATACATACGGTCGGATGACGTCGAGCGTGGAATGCAATCATCGCCCATGGACAACACCCCCAAAAACCCACGAGTTGAACAACGTCCTAGCGTGGCATTCCATCATTGCCCTGTATGCACACATGACAATACTAGGGTGTGGATTGCCATCACCGACTTGATAAGTAAAACACAGTCGATCAGTACGTTCAGGCTGGCATCCATCCTCTCTAGACAAAGCACACCCATTCGATGCGTCGGGCTTGAGCATTCCATCATGGCCCTTTTGAACCGCACACAATGTTAGAAACATCGGGCGTGGCATGCCATCTCGCCTTATACTAAACACTTTGTTTGTTTTTGGTGGGACGACTCGGGCATAACATGCAATCATCCCCTATGGTAGCACACAACGGTCGGACGATGTCAGGTGTTACCTGCCATCAGTGACCATTCGCAACCACATGGTTGGACTACGTCGGGAGTGCCAATGTCCATTGCCCTTGGACAGCTACAGGGTCGGACGACATCGGGCTTGTCATGTTATCATCGGTCTTGGACTCACACGACGGTCGAACGACGTCAGTCGTGGAAATGCTATCTTCCATCCCTTGGGCAGCACACACATTCGGACTATGTCGGACGTTAGATGCCATCTTGCCCTTCGCACGCAAACTGTCAGACTACGTGTGGTGTTTGAATGCCATCAATCGCCCTGCACAGCACATCCGATCCACTACGTCGCGGGGCATGTCACCATCACCTTTGACAACACAATCACCAAAAAAATCGAGCTTCAAATTCCTCATATTGTATGACTTTACCTACGGTGGACGATATCGGCTCTAGCATGCCCACTGGCCCTTGGGCGTACTACACCGTCGATGAGTTGGGCGTTCTATACCTTCATCGATTTAGGCAGCACACATTTTGACTACGTCGTCGTGGCGCCCTCTCGCTTTGAAAGCTACACACACGGTCGGACGATGTGATCATTGCATTCCACACTCACTTGGAAAATCACACACTCGCACTACATCAGGTGTAACATGCCATTCTCCGCACTTGAAAGCACACATTCTTTCGGATTGTGGTCCGGGTATGGCAATGCCACAACATCGCCTTTGAACAGCACACAAACACACACGAATTGGGTTTGGGGCAATGTAATCATCGCCCTTACAATCACACACGTTAATCTTATGTCGGCGTGGTATGACTGCACGGTCCTTTGGGTAAGCCACATAAGTGATGACGTCAATCTTGGCATGCCCATATCTCCCTTGACACACACACTATCAGATTAGTCGGTCGTGGTCATGCCATCATCAACCCTAGGGCAACACACACAAAATTTGACAATTATCAGCCGTGTATGACATTATCGCTTTGAACACACACACGATCGTACGACGTTGGAGGGCATCCATCATTGCCCTTTTGACTACACACACCGTGCGGCCTAACGACACTTCGGGCTTTGCATGCCCGCATGTGGTCTTGGTGCTGCATAACGGTTGGACAACTTAGGGCATGAACATGCCCTCATGCCTTATGAAGTTACACACGGTCATACGACGTCAGCCGTGGTAGGACATCATCTCCTTTGGACCACACCAACGGTGCGGACGACTTGGGCATAACATATTGTCATCGCCCTTGACTCACACGTCGGACGACATCGTCGTTGCAATCCCACTGGACCATGGTCAGCCCCACCACAAAGATGTAGTCCGGGCATGCATTCCATCATCGCCATTTGGGCCTCACACGTGGTTGGACGAGGTCTGGCGTAACATTCCATATTCACCCGTGGAAAACACAAATGAATGGAAGACGTCGGGCGTTGCATGCCATCATCCCCCTTGAATAACATACATGGTTGGACAACGTTGGGTGTGTCATGCCATCATGGACCTTGACTAACACATACGGTCGGACGACGTCGAGCGTGGAATGCAATCATCGCCCATGGAAAACACACACGGTTGAACAACGTCCAGCGTGGCATGCCATCATTGCCCTTGTGTAGCACACATGATCGGACTACGTAGGGCGTGGATTGCCGTCACCGACCTTGAGAAGTAAACACGGTCAGACAACGTCAGGCGTGGCATGCCATCCTCTCCCTAGGACAGCACACACAGTCGGATGATGTCGGGCTTGGCATTCCATCATCGCCTTTGAACCGCACACAAGGTTAGAAAACGTCGGGCGTGGCATGCCATCATCGCCCTTAGACTGCACACTTGGTTGGACGACGTCGGGCATAACATGCAATCATCACCCTATGGCAGCACACACGGTCGGACGATGTCAGGTGTTACATGCCATCATTGACCTTCGACAACACACATGGTCGGACTACGTCGGGAGTGCCATGCCATCATTGCCCTTGGACAGCATACACGGTCGGACGACGTCGGGCTTGTCATGTTATCATCATCCTTGGACTGCACACACGGTCAGACGACGTCAGTCGTGGAAATGCTATCTTCATCCTTGGGCAGCACACACAGTCGGACGATGTCGGACGTTAGATGCCATCATTGCCCTTGGGCAGCAAACATGGTCAGACTACGTTGGGTGTTGCATGCCAGCATCGCCCTTGCACAGCACATACGATCTCACGACGTCGGCGTGGCATGTCACCATCATTTTGGACAACACACAGACGAAAAAAATCGAGCTTCGAATTCCATCATATTCGTTGGACTTTACCTACGGTTGGACAATATCGTCTCTAGCATGCCCACATGGCCCTTGGGTAGTAGACACAGTAGGATGACGTTGGGCGTTACTTACCTTCATCGTATTAAGGCAGCACACACATTTTGATGACGTCGGTCGTGGCACGCCATCTCGCCTTTGGACAGCACACACGGTCGGACGATGTCAGGCGTGGCATATTATGATCGTCCTTGGAATGAACAGACGGTCGGACGATGTAGGGTGTGGCATGCTATCATCTCCCTTGGACAACATACACGATCAGAAGACATCGCGCATGTCATGTTATCATCGCGCTTGTACTGTACACACGATCGGACATAGTTGAGCATGGCATGGTATCATCGCCCCTTGGGCAACACACACGGTCGGACGACGTTGGGCGTTCAATGTCATCATTATCCTTGTAAAGCATAAATGGTCAAACAATGTCGGGTGTGGCAAATTATCATTTCCCTTGGACTAGACACACGATCAAACGATATTCGGCGTGGCAATGCTCTCATCGCCCTTGGGAAGCACAACCAGTAGGACGACGTCAAGCGTTAAATACCATTATTGACCTTAGACAGTATACACGATCGGACTATGTCGAGCATGGCATGCCATCATTTTCCTGGGATAGCACACATGATCAGACTACGTCGGCCGTGGAATGATATCATGCACTAAGTCAGCACAAACGGTCAGATTACATCTAGCATGGAATGACCGCATGACCCTTGGGAAACACATGAAGTCACACGATATTCAACGTGGCTTGCCATCATCATTATTGGGCAGCACACACGGTCGGACGATGGTCGAACAATGTCGGGCGTTACGTGCTATCATCGCCCTTGGATAGCACACACGGTTGGATGACGTCGAGCGTGGCATGCCATCATCGCCCTTGGACAGCAAAAATGATCGAACTACGTCGGGCATGCCATGCCATCATCGCCCTTGGGCTGCACACAGAGTCGAACGACGTTGAGCGTGGCATGCTTGCATGGACCTTGGGCAGCACAAACGGTCGAATGACATCGAGCGTGGCATGCCATCATCGCCCTTGGGCAGCCATATTTACCCGTGGACAACACACACGATGGGACAACATCAGGTTAGGCATCCTATCATCGAACGTGGACAACATACATTGTCGAACTACGCTAGGCGTGGCATGCCATCATGGACCTTGGAAAATACACACGGTCGAATGACGTCGAGCGTGGCATGCGATCAGTGCCCTTGGACAGCATACACAGTCGAACGACGTCGGGCGTGTCATGTTATCATCATACTTGGACTGCACACACGGTCGGATGATGTTAGGCTTGGCAATAAAATCATCACCCTTGGGCAGCACACACGGTTAGACAATGTCGGTCATTATATGCCATCATTTCCCTTGGGCAGCACATATTGTTTAACTACGTCGGTTCTTGCATGCCATCATCGCAACTGCACAACACAGACAATCTTATGACGTCGTCGTGGCATGTCATCATCACTTTGGATTGAACATATGATTGGATGATATCGGCCATGTCATCAAGACCTTGGATTGAACATACGATTGGGCGATATCGGGCGTTGCATGCCCATATGGCCCTTGGGCATCACACACAGTAGGATGACATCGGGTGTTACATGCCATCATTGCCTTTGGACAGCACACAAGGATGGAAAACGTCGAGCGTGGCATGCCATCATCGCCCTTGGACAGCAAATACGATCGGACTACGTCGGGCATGCCATGCCATCATCGCCCTTGGGCTGCACACAGAGTCGAACGACGTCGAGCGTGGCATGCTCGCAGGGACCTGGGAGCACCAAACGATTTCGAATGACATCGAGCGTGGGCATGCCATCATCGCCCTTGGGCAGCCAATACCCGGGCAACACCACACGATGGGGGGGACAACATTCAGGTTAGGTATCCTATCAAGAACGTTGGACAACATACATTGTTAACTACGCTAGGCGTGCATTGCCATCATGGACCTGAAAATACACAGCGGATTTAGAATGACGTCGATGCGGTGCAGCGATCAGTGCCATGGACAGATTTACACAGTCGAACGACGATCGGGCTCTGTGTCATGTTATAATTCATACTTGGACTGCCCACACGGTTCGAACGATTGTTAGGAGTGGCATAAAATCATCACCCTTGGGCAGCACACACGGTCAGACAATGTCGGTCATTATATGCCATCATTGCCCTTGGGCAGCACATATTGTTTAACTACGTCGGTTCTTGCATGCCATCATCGCAACTGCACAACACAGACAATCTTATGACGTCGTCGTGGCATGTCATCATCACTTTGGATTGAACATATGATTGGATGATATCGGCCATGTCATCAAGACCTTGGATTGAACATACGATTGGGCGATATCGGGCGTTGCATGCCCATATGGCCTTGGCAATCAAAACAGTAGGATCGACATCGGCGTTGTTACATGCCATCATTGCCTTTGGACAGCACACAAGGATGGAAAGTCGGCGTGGCATGCCATCATAAACCTAGACTGCACACAATGGTTTTTTTCGGATGCACGGACGGACGATGCTTTAATCGCCCTAGGGCAGCACACACGATCGTACGACATAAGGTGTTACATGCCATCATTGACCTTCGACAACACACATGGTCGGACTATGTAGGGCGTGGCGTGCACGCATGGACTTTAGGCAGCACAGACGTACGGATTACATCAGGTAAGGCATGCAATCATCTCCCTTGGACAACACATACGATCGAACTAAGTCGGGCATGGCATGTCTACATGGTCCTTGGGCAGCACATACGTTCGAATGACGTCGATCATTGCATGCCATCATCTCCCTTGGAAATCACACAGATCGCATACATGAGGTTGGCATGACCTTATAGCACTGGAAAGACACAAAACGTCGGATGGTGTCGGCATGGGCAATTACTAGTCATAGCCTTTGGGGTCGGGAGCGTGCATGCCCATCACGCCCCTGGATAACATATAGGTTGGACTACGTGGGTGGGCATGCCCCCTCATGGACCTTGACGTACACATACGGTCGGAAGACACGAGCATGGAATGCACTCATCGCCCATGGACAACACAAACGGTTGAACAACGTCACGTGGAATGCATAATTTGCCCTTGTGTAGCACAACATGATCGGACTACGTATAGGGCGTGGCATGCCATCATCTCCCTGGGAAGTAAAAATTGGATCGGATAACGTCGGCATGGCATGCCATCTCTGCCCAAGGAACATTCCCACAAAGTGGATGAGTCGGTTCTTGTTTCTATCTGCCTTTGAACCGACACGAAGGATAGAAAACCATCGGGCGTGGCATGCCATCCATCGCCCATAGTCTGCACATATTGTTGCGCAGAAGCCCCTCGGCCCGTAACATGCAATCATTACCACCCTATGGCAGCACACACGGTCGGACGATGTCAGGTGTTACCTTCCATCAGACCTCGGCATCACACATGGTTGAAACGTCGAGAGTGAAATGCCATTACACTGCCCTTGGACAGCATATAAGGTCAGACACGAAGTCGGGCTTGTCATGTTATCATCGTCTTGGACGAACACACACAGTAAGAAGCCGTCAGCGTAGGAATGCTTCATCATCCTTGGGAGCCACACAGGTGGACTAGTGTAGGGCGCTTAGATGACATCATTGCCCTTGGGAAGCATAGCGATGGTCAGACTACGTCGCGCAAGCCGACCGCTTCTGCATGCCAGCAGACCCTTGCACAGCACATACGATCTCAAGACGTCGGTTTGTGTATGTCATCATCATTTTGGGCAACACAGACGAAAATCGAGCGTGGCACTTCCATCTATCCGTGGACTTCAACATACGGTTGGCGATATCGGGGCCCTCTAGGCCTGCCTACCTGGGCCCCTAGGGCAGAGTTAGACAGTAAGTCGGACGAAGTTAGTGCTGTTACTTACCTTAATGTATTAAAAGGCAGCACACACAGTTGATGAGGTCAGACGTGCATGCCATCTCGCTTTAAAACAACACAACGGTCGGACGATATCAGGCGTGCCTTAATTTTATCGTCTTGGAATGAATAGATGGTGGACGATGAGGTTGTGGCATGCTATCATCGCCCTTGGACAACATACACGATCAGAATACATCGGGCATGTCATGTTATCATTGCGCTTGGACTGCACACACGATCGTACAACGTTGAGCATGGCATGCTATCATCGCCTCTTCGGCAACACACACGGTCAGATGACGTCGGGCATTAAAGGGCATCATTTTCCTTGGACAACATACACGGTCGGACTATGTCGGATGTGGCATGATATCATCGCCCTTCGACAACACACACGGTCGGATGACGTCAAGCGTGGCATGCCCGCATGGCCCTTGGGCAGCTCACATGATCCTATGACATCGGGCGCCGCAATGCTATTATTTCCTTTGGCCAGCACATACGCTCAGACGACTTTTGGCATTAAATGTCATTATTATCCTTAGACATCATACACGTTCGGATTCTGTTGGACGTGGCATGCCAAAATCGCCTTTGTACAGCACACGTAGACAAACAACATCAGATATGGCATGTAATAATCACCTTTAGACAGCACGCACGGTTAGATGACATTGAGCATGGTATGACTGCATGGTCCTTTGGCAACACACACAGTCAGATGACATTGATCGTTTCATTCCATTATATCCTTTGGACAACACACACGATTAGACTATGTCGGGCGTGGTATGCCATCATCACCCTAGGGCAGCACACACGGTCTAACAACATCAGTCGTGGTATGCCATCATCTCTTTTGGACAACACACAGGGTTAGACGACGTTGGGAGTGGCATGCCATCAATACCCTTTGACTGCACACACGGCCAGACGACGTCGGGTGTGGCATGCCCGCATAGTCCTTGGGCTGCATAAACGATCGGACAATGTTAGGCATGTCATGACATCATCGACCTTGGGCAGCACACACGGTCAGACGACATAGGGTGTGGCAGGTCATCATTTCCTTTGGGTAACATACATGGTCGGACGACGTCGGGCGTGGAATTTTGTCATCGCCCTTGGACATCACACACGATCAGACGAAGTCGGGCGTCGAAAGCGCGTGTGGACCTTGGGCAGCACACACGGCCAGACGAAGTCGGGCATGGCATGTCTTCTACGCCATTGGGAAGCACATTTGGTCGGACGAGGTATGGTGTGGCATGTCATATTCTCCCTTGGAAAACACACATGGTGGGACGATGTCGAGCGTGGAATGCCATCATTGCCCATGGAAAGCACAAACGGTTACACGTCGTTCAGCCTGGCATGCCATCATCGCCCTTATGTAGCACACATGTTAGACTACGTCGGGCGTGGCATGCCATCATATCCCTTGGGTAGTACACACGGTCGAACAACATCGAGCTAGCGTAGCATGCCTGCATGGACCTTGGGCAGCACACATGGTCGGATAACGTCAGGCATGGCATAACATCATCGTCATTGGGTAGCACACGAGGTCACACGATGTCGGGCGTGACATGCTATCTTCACATTTGGACAACACGCACGGTGGAACAACATAAGGAATGGCATGCCATCATCGCCCTTGGATTGGATACACGGTCAAACTACGTCGGCTGTTGCATGCCATCATGGCCCTTGAACAACACACAAGGTCGAACGACGTAGAGTGTCGCATGTCATCATCGCCCTTGGACAGCACACACGATGTCAGACAACATTCAATGTTACATGCTGTCATCTCTCTTCGACAACATACACTGTCAGACAACGTCGGGCGTGGCAAGTTATAATTGCCCTTTAACTGCACACACGATCAAATGATGTTAGGCGTTACAATGCTATCATCGCCATTGGGCAGCACACCCAGTAGGACGACGTCTGGCGTTAAATACCATTATTGACCTTAGAGAGCATACACGATCGGACGATGTCGAGCGTGGCATGCCATCATCGCCCTAGGTTAGAACACACGATCGGACTACGTCGGACATGGATTGTTATCATGACCTATGTCAGCACACACGGTCGGATTACATCAAGCGTGGAATGCCCGTATGACCCTTGGGCAACACATACAGTTGCATGATATTCGGCGTGGAATGCCATCATCACTATTGGGCGGCACACAAGGTCGGACGACGTTAGGGGTGGCATCCCATCATCTCCCTTGGATAACACACATAATCAGACCACGTCTGGAATGGCATGCAATCAAAGCCCTTGGACAGCACACGCGGTCGGAAAACTCGAGCATGGCATGCCCGCATGGACCTTGGGCAGCACACACGGTCAAAGTGACATCGGGCATGGCATGACATCATCCCCACTAGGTAGAATACTCGGTCAGAGTGAAATGCAAACTTCACCCTTGGACAACACACACAGTGGGACATCATCGGGAGTGGCATGCAATCATTGCATTGGATAGCATACACGGTCAGACTATGTCGGGCGTAGCATGCCATCATGTCCCTTGACAACCACATACGGTCTAACGACGTCGAAAGTGGCATGCCATTATCTCCCTTGGACAGCATATACATAGTCGGGCAACGTCGGGCGTGGCATGCCATCATTTCCCTGGGACAGCGTACACGATTGCACGACGTTGGGCTTGTCATGTTATCATCGTCCTTGGACTACACACACGGTCGGACGACGTTAGGCGTGGCAATGCTATAATCACCCTTGGGCAGCTCACACGGTCGTTAGATGCCATCATTGCCCTTTAGCAGCACACATGGTCTTACTACGTAGGGTTTTGCATGCCAGCATCGCCCTTGCACAACACAGATGATCTCACGACATCGGCGTTGCATGCCAGCATCGCCCTTGCACAACAAAGACGAACGATGTCGAGCTTTGCATTCCATCATATCTTTTGGACTTCACATATGATTGGACGACATCGGATCTGGGCGTGACTTCACATAGTTGGATGATGTTGGGCGTGACTTGCCATTATCGTATTTAGGCAGCACACACAGTTGGACGACGTCGACCGTGGCATCTTATGTTTACCCATGGAATGACCACATGGTCGGGCGATGTAGGGTGTGGCATGCCATCATCTCCCTTGGAATGAACACACGGTCGGCTGACGTAGCGTGTGGCATGCCATCATGGCGCTTGGATAGAATAAACATGGTTAGACGACGTTAGGCGTGGCATGCTATCTTCTCCATTGAACAGAAGAAAAGGTAGGACGACATCGAGTGATAAATACCATCATTGGCCTTGGATAGTAGACACGGTCAAACTATGTCGGGCGTGTCATGTTATCATCGCCCTTGGATTGCATACACAGTTAGACTACACATTAGGTGTGGCATGCTATCATGGCCCTTGGCCAACACACAAGGTCGAACGACGTAGAGTTTCACATGTCATCATCGCCCTTTGACAACTCACAAGATGTTGGACGACATTCGGCGTTGCATTCCATCATCGCTCTTGGACAGTATACACTGTATGAAAACGTCGGGCGTGGCAAGTTATCATTACCGTTGAACTGCACACACGATAAAACGATGTTGGGCGTGGCAATTCTATGATCTCCCTTGTGAAGCACAACCAGTAGGACGTTGTCAGGCATTAAATACCATTATTGACCTTAGACAGCATACACGATCGGACGATGTTGAGCGTGGCATGCTATTATCTCCCTAGGATAGCACACACGATTGGACTACGTCGGCCGTGGAATGATATCATGCCCTAAGTCATCACACACGCTCGGATTACATCAAGCGTGGAATGCCCACATGACGCTTGGGAAACACATACAGTCGCACAATATTCGGCTTGGCATGCCATCATCACTATTGGGCAGCACACAAGGTCGGACGACGTTAGGTGTGGCATGTCATCATCGCCCTTGGATAACACACATGATCGGACTACGTCGGGCGTTGCATGCAATGATTGCCCTGGGGGAGCACACGCGGTCAGAAAATATCGAGCATGGCTTGCCATCATGGACCTTGGGTTGCACACACGGTAAGAGTGACATCGGGTGTGGCATTCCATCATCGCCATTGGGTAGAATACTCGGTCGGACTACGTCGGGCGTGACATGCAATCTTCACCCTTTAACAACACACACGGTGGGACAACATCGAGACATGCATGCAATCAGGCGTGGCAATGCTATCATCACCCTTGGGCAGCACACACGGTCGGACGACGTCGGATGTTAGATGCCATCAATGCCCTTGGGCAACACACATGGTCATACTACGTCGGGTGTTGCATGGCAGCATCGCCCTTGCACACCACAGACTATCTCACGACGTCCGTGTGGCATATCATCATCACTTTAGACAACGCACAGACGAAAAAAGTCGAGCTTGGCATTCTATCATATCCATTGGACATCACATACGATTGGACGATATCAGATCTGGCATGCCCACATAGCCCTTGGGCAGTAGTCACTCTCGGACGACGTTGGCTTGCCATCATGGACTGAACACACGGTAGGATGACGTAGCGTGTGTCATGCCATCATGCCCCTTGGACAGAATACACAGGGTCGGACGACGTCGGGCGTGGCATGCTATCATCTCCCTTGAACAGTAGAAACGGTAGGACGACATCCGGCGATAAATACAATCACTGCCCTTGGATATTGGACACGGTCAAATTATGTCGAGCGTGGCATGTTATCATCGCCCTTGGATAGCATTCATGATCGGACGATGTTGAGCGTGTCATTGTATCATCGCCCTTGGACATCAGCACACGATCGAACCACGTAGGGCGTCGCATGTCCGCATGGCACATCGGTAGCACACACGGTCGGATGACGTCGGGTGTGGCATTCCATCATCGCTATTGGGTAGCACACACATTGGGATGACGTCGGGTGTGATATGCCATCATCACCTTTGGGCAGCACACAAGGTTAGACGACGTCAGACGTGAAATGCGATAATCGCCCTTGGACAACATACAAGGTTGGACGATGTCGGGCATGAAATTCCATCATCGCCCTTTAAATGGACACACGGTAAGACGACGTCGGGCGTGGCATGCCATCATCGCCGGTAGATAGCATACACAGGGCCGGATGATGTAGCTTGTGGCATGCCATTATCGCCCTTGGAAAGCATAAATGATCAAACGACATCAGGCATGTCATGTAATCATTGCGCTAGGACTGCACACACGTTCAGACAACGTCGAGCATGACACTATTTTATTGCCCCATGGGCAGCACACATGGTCAAATGACGTCGAGCATTAAATGTCATCATTATCCTTGGAAAGCATACACGGTCAGGCAACGAAGGGCATGGCAATTTATCATTGACCTTGGACTGCACATACGATCAAACGATGTCAGGTGTGCAAATGCAACCATCGCCCTTGGGCAACACACCCAGTAGGAAGACGTCAGGCTTTAAATACCATTATTGACCTTAGACAGCATACACAATCGGACGAAATCGAGCGTGGAATACCATCATCACCCTATGATAGCACACACGATCAGACTATGTCTGCCATGGAATATTATCATGCCCTAAGTCAGTACACACGGTCAGATTACATCAACGCGTCGAATCGTCCCGCATGATCTGGGCAACAATATAGTAGCACGATATTTGGCAGGGAATGCCATCAATCACTATTGGGCAGCACAAACGGGTGTGACGAGTCAGGCGTGATGGGCATGCCATCATCGCCCTTGGATAACACATATGTTCGGACTATATGTCGGGCGTGTGGTAGCAATCATGCCCTTGGGATACAAAATGGTCAGATAACCGAGCATGGCATGCCCTCATGGATTGGGCAGCACACACGATCAGAAGAGATGGGGAGTGGCATGCCATCATCGCCATTGAGTAGAATACTAGTTCGGACGACGTCAGCGTGACATGCAATCTCACCCTGGACACCACACCGGTGACAACATCGGGGACGGCATGCCATACGAGTTGATAGCATACACGGTCAGACAATGTCGGGCCGTTAGCATGCCATCGTGGGCCTTGAAAAACCACACACGGTCGAACGACGTTGAAAGTGGCATGCCATCATCGCCCTTGGACAACATATACACAGTCGGACAACATCAGGCGTGGTATGCCATCATTTCCCTTGGACACCATACACAGTCGGACGACGTTGGACTTGTCATGTTATCATCGTCCTTAGACTGCACACACGGTCGGACGATATCAGGCGTGGCAATGCTATCATCACCCTTGGGCAGCACACACGGTCAAACTACGTCGAGTGTTGTATGTCATCATCTCCGTTGCACAAAACAGTTGATTTCACGACGTCGGCGTGGCATGTCATCATCACTTTCGACAACACAAAGACGAATGACGATGAGCTTGGCAGTCCATCATATTTATTGAACTTCACATACGGTTGGATGAAATCGGCTTTGGCATGCTCACATGGCCCTTGGGCAGAAGATATAGTCAGATGACATTGGGCGTGACTTCCATCCATCGTATTAGAGCACACACAGTTGGACGACGCGAGCACATGGCATGTTTATGTCGACCCATGGAATGAAACACACGGTCAGGCGAGTATGGTGTGGCATGCCATCATTACCCTGAATGAACACACGGGTAGGATGACGTAGCGTGTGGCAGGCCATCATGGCCCTGGACAGAAGACACAAGGTCGGACGACGCGGGCGTGGGCATGGGCTATCCTATTCTTGAACAACAAGAAGGAAATGGTTGGACGACAATCCGGAGATAAATACAATCATTGCCCTTGGATATTGGGACACGGTCGAACTAGGTCGATGTGGCATGTTATCATCTCCTTGGAAAGCATTTACATGATTGAAACAATGTTGAGAGTGTCATTGTATCATCACCCTTGGACAAACATTACCATATGAACCCGTAGGGCGTCGCATGTCCGCATGGCATATCGGTAGCACACATGGTCGGTTGGATGACGTCGGTTGAGCATGCCATCCTCACTATTGGGGTAGCACAACATTTAGATGCTTCGGGTGATAAGCCATCATCACCTTTGGGAAGCCAAACAAGGGTTAGACGATTTAAGTCAGATATGTGAATATGCGATAATCGACCTTGGAAAATACAAGGTGGACGACTTCGGCATGAAATCCATCATCGCCCCTTTAAATAGACCACACGGTTTGTAAGACGACGTCGGGGAGTGTTGGCATCCATCATCGCCTCTAGATAGCATACACAGGCGGGATGACTGGTGTGGCATGCCATTAGCGCCCCGTCGGAAAGCATAAATGATCAAAACCGATGCAGGCATGTCATGTTATCATTGCTCTAGGACTGCAAACACGGTCTCAGACAACGTCAAGCATACATGCTTTCATTGCACCTTGGGTGAAGACACACATGTCCAATGACTCGAGATTTTAAATGTCATCATTATCCTTGAAAGCATACACGGTCAGACAAGTAAGGCATGGCAAGTATCATTGCCCTTGGACTTTACATACGATCAAACGAGGTGCTGTCAGGTGTGGAAACTCTACCATGGACCTTGGCTACACACCCCGGTAGGACGGACGTCAGGCTTTTTAAATACCAGATTGAGACCTTAGACAGCATACACATCGGACGAAGTCGAGTGTGGCATGCCATCATTCCGTAGGAGAGCACACACGATCAGACTACGTCTGCCGGAATGTTTATCATGCCCTAAGTCAGCACACACGGTAAAATTATATGAAGCATGGAATGCCCTTAATACCCTTGGGCAACATATACAATCGCAAGATATTCGGCGTGGCATGCCATCATCACTATTGGGCAGCACACACGGTTGGACGACGTCAAGCGTGGCATGCCATCATCTCCATTGGATAACACACATGATCGGACTACGTTGGGTGTGGCATGCAATCATCGCCCTTGGGCAGCACACGCAGTCGTGCAACTCGAGCATGGCCTGCTCGGATGGATCTTGGGCAGCACACATTGTCATAGTGACATCGGGCGTGGCATGCCATCATCGCCATTTGGTAGAATACTCGGTCTGACGACGTCGGGCGTGAAATGTAATCTTCACCCTTGGACAACACACACGGTGGGACAACATCGGGACTGGCATGCCATCATCGCAGTTGGATAGCATACACTATCAGACTACATCGGGCGTGGCAAGTTATCATGGTTCTTGACAACCACACAAGATCTAATGACGTCGAAAGTGGCATGCCATCATCGCCCTTGGACAATATACATAAAGTCGAACAACGTCGGGCGTGGCATGCCATCATTGGCCATGGACAGCATACACGGTCGGACGACATTGGGCGTGTCTTATTATCATCTTCCTTGGACTTCACACACGATTAGACGACGTCAGGCGTGACAATGTTATCATCACCCTAAGGAAGCACACACGGTCAGACGACGTCGGACGTTAGATGCCATCATTGTCTTTGGGAAGCACACATGGTAAGACTACGTCGGGTGTTGCATGCCAGTATCGCCCTTGCACAGCACACACGCTCTCACGACGTCGGTGTGGCATGTCATCATCACTTTCGATAACACACTGACAAACGACGATGAGCTTGGCATTCCATCATATCCGATGACTTCATATACGGTTGGACGAAATCGGCTCTGGCATGCCCACATGGCCTTTGGGCAGCAGACATAGTCAGATGACGTTGGGCGTGACTTTCCATCATCGTATTTAGGCAGCACACACAGTTGGACGACGTCGAGCGTGTCATGTTATGTTCGCCCATGGAATGAACACACGGTCGGGCGATGTATGGTGTGGCATGCCATTATCTACCCTGGAATGAACACACGATCGGATGACGTAGCGTGCGACATGCCATCATGGCCCTTGGACAGAATACACAAGGTCGGACGACGTCGGGCGTGGCATGCTATCATCTCCCTTGAACAGCAGAAACAGTAGCACGACATCCGGTGATAAAAACAATCATTGCCCTTGGATATTGGACACGGTCGAACTATGTCGAGCGTGGCATGTTATAATCTCCCTTGGAAAACATACATGATCGGACGATTTTGAGCGTGTCATTGTATCATCGCCCTTGGACAGCAACACACGATCAAACCACGTAGGGCGTCGCATGTCTGCATGGCACATCGGTAGCACACACGGTCGGATGACGTCGGGTGTGGCATTCCATCAACTCTATTGGGCATCACACACATTGGGATGACGTCGGGTGTGATATGCCATCATAACCTTTGGGCAGCACACAAGGTTAGACAACGTCATACGTGAAATGCGATAATCGCCCTTGGACAACTTACAAAGTTGGACGACGTCGGGTATGAAATTCCATCATCGCCCTTTAAATAGACACACGGTAAGACAACGTCGGGCGTGGCATGCCATCATCGCTACTAGATCGCATACACAGAGCCGGATGACGTAGCGTGTGGCATGCCATTATCGCCCTTGGAAAGCATAAATGATCAAACGACGTCAGGCATGTCATGTTATCATTGCGCTAGGACTGCACACACGGTCAGACAACGTCGAGCATGACATGCTTTCATTGCCCCTTGGGCAGCACACATGGTCAAATGACGTCGAGCATTAAATGTCATCATTATCCTTGGAAAGCATACACGGTCAGACAACGTCGGGCATGGCATGTTATCATTGCCCTTGGACTGCACATACGATCAAACGATGTCAGGTGTGGAAATGCTACCATCGCCCTTGGGCAACACACCCAGTAGGACGACGTCAGGCTTTAAATACCATTATTGACCTTAGACAGCATACACGATCGGACGAAGTCGAGCGTGGCATGCCATCATCGCCCTAGGATAGCACACACGATCAAACTACGTCTGCCGTGGAATGTTATCATGCCCTAAGTCAGCACACACGGTCAGATTACATGAAGCGTGGAATGCCCGCATGACCCTTGGGCAACACATACAGTCGCACGATATTCGGCGTGGCATGCCATCATCACTATTGGGCAGCACACACGGTCAGACGACGTCAGGCGTGGCATGCCATCATCGCCATTGGATAACACACATGATCAGACTACGTCGGGCGTGGCATGCAATCATCGCCCTTGGGCAGCACACGCAGTCGGACAACTCGAGCATGGCCTGCCCGGATGGACCTTGGGCAGCACACATTGTCATAGTGACATCGGGCGTGGCATGCCATCATCGCCATTTGGTAGAATACTCGGTCTGACGACGTCGGGCGTGACATGTAATCTTCACCCTTGGACAACACACACGGTGGGACAACATCGGGACTGGCATGCCATCATCGCAGTTGTGTAGCATACACGATCAGACTACATCGGGCGTGGCAAGTTATCATGGCCCTTGACAACTACACACGATCTAATGACGTCGAAAGGGGCATGCCATCATCGCCCTTGGACACCATGCAAAGAGTCGGACAACGTAAGGCGTGACATGCCATCATTGTCCATGGACAACATACACCGTCGGACGACATTGGGCTTGTCATATTATCATCTTTGTTGGACTGCACACACGATTGGACGACGTTAGGCGTGATAATGTTATCATCACCCTAAGGTAGTACACACGGTCAGACGACTTCAGACGTTAGATGCCATCATTGTCTTTGGGAAGCACACATGGTAAGACTACATCGGGTGTTGCATGCCAGTATCGCCCTTGCATAGCACACATGCTATAACGCCGTCGGTGTAGCATGTCATCATCACTTTGGACAACAGACAGATTAAAAAAGTCGAGCTTGGCATTCCATCATATCTGTGGGATTTCATATACGATTGGAGTATATCGGATCTGGAATGCCCACATGGCCCTTGGGTAGTAGACATAGTCGTATGACGTTGGGCGTGACTTTCCATCATCGCATTTAGGCAGCACACATAGTTGGACGACATCGAGCTAGGAATGTTATGTTCACCCATGGAATGAACACACGGTCGGGTGACGTAGCATGTGGCATGCCATCATGGCCTTTGGACAGAATACACGGTCGGACAACGTCAGGCATGGCATGCCATCATCGTCATTGAGTAGCACACGAGGTCACACGACGTCGGGTGTGACATGCCATCTTCACCTTTAGACAACATGCACGGTTGAACAACATCAGGACTGGCATGCCATCATCGCTTTTGGAATGCATTCACGGTCAGACTACGTCGGGTGTGGCATGCCATCGTGGCCCTTGGCCAACACACAAGGTCGAACGACGAAGAGTGTCGCATGTCATCATCACCCTTGGACAGCACACAATATGTAAAACGACATTCGGTGTTTCATGCCGTCATCGCTCTTGGACAACATACATTGTCAGACAACGTGGGGCATGGCAAGTTATCATTGACCTTGGACAGCACACACGATCAAATGATGTTGGGCATGGTAATTCTATCATCGCCCTTGGGCACTACAACCAGTAGGACGACGTCAGGCGTTAAATACCATTACTGACCTTAGACAGCTTACACGATCGTACGAAGTTGAGTGTGGCATGCCATCATCGCCCTAGGATAGCACACACGATCCGACTACGTCGGTAGTGGAATGTTATCATGCCCTAAGTCAGCACACACGGTCAGATTACATCAAGCGTGGAATGCCCGCATGATCCTTGGGCAACACATATAGTCACACGATATTTGGCAGGGCATGCCATCATCACTATTAGGCAGCACACACGGTCGGACGATGTCAGGCGTGGCATGCCATTATCGCCCTTGGATACCACATATGATCGGACTATGTCAGGCGTGGCACACAATCATTTCCCATGGGATACACACACGGTCAGATAACTCGAGCATGGCATGCCCTCATGGACTTTGGGCAGCACACATGATCAGAATGACATGGGGAGTGGCATGCCATCATCGCCATTGGGTAGAATACTCGGTCGGACGACGTCAGGCGTGACATGCAATCTTAATCCTTGGCTAAAACACACGGTGGGACAACATCGGGACTGGCATGCCATCATCGCAGTTCGATAGGATACACGGTCAGACAATGTCGGGCGTAGCATGCCATCATGGCCCTTGAAACAACACACAATACATATAACGTTCTAACGACGTCGAAAGAAAGTGGCAATTCCATCATCCGCCCTTGGCAACATATACACAGTCGGATAACATCAGTCGTGGTATGCCATCATTTGCCTTGGACACCATAACAACGGTCGAACAACGTTGACTTGTCCATGTTATCATCGTCCCGTAGACTGCACACACGGTCGGACGATTTCAAGGCTTGAAATGCTATCATCACCCTTCAGCAGCACACACGGTCGACGACGTCAGACGTTAGATGCCAGCATTGCCCTAGGGAAGCACACATGATCAGACTACGTCGGGTGTTGTATGCCATCATCTCCCTTACACAACACAAATGACATAAAGACTTCCGGCTGCATGTAATCATCCACTTTCGACAACACACAGACAACGATGCAATCTTGAATTCCTAAATCAGATTTATTGAACTTCATATACGGTTGGACGAAATGGCCTTTGGCATGCCACAACTGGCCCTTGGGCAGTAGAACCATAGTCCCGATGACGGGGGTGTGACTTTCCTCATCATATTTAAGAGCAGCACACACAGTTGGACGACGTCGAGCGTGGAAATATATGTTCGCTCCATGGAATGAAATCATTCAGTCAGGCGATGTATGGTGTGGCATGCCCATCATCTACCCTGGAATGAACCACGTCGGATGACGTAGCAATGTGGCAGGCCATCATGGCCCTTGGACAGATACACAAGGTTGGACACGTCGGGCGTGGCATGCTATCATATCCCTTGAACAGTAGAACTTAGGATCCACTGGGATAATACAATCATTCCCTTGGATATTGGACACGGTCGAACTATGTCGAGCATGGCATGTTTATAATAATCGCCCTTGGAAAGATACATGATCGGCCGATCTGAGCAGTGTCCATAGTATCACATCGCCCTTGGACAAGCAGCACACCAATCGACCCACAAAAATAGGGCGTCGGCATGTAACGGCATGGCACTCAGTAATCCACACACGGTCAGATGACGTCGGGTGAGGAATGGATGCCATCAAATCGCTTTTGGGTGCACCACATTTGATGATGTCGGTGTGATATGCCATCTCACCTTTGGGCAAGCACCCAAGGTTAGAACGGACGGTCAGAACGTGAGCTGCGATAACGCCCCCGTGGACAACATACAAGGTTTGGACGACGTCGGGCATGAAATTCCATCATCGCCCTTTAAATGGACAACGGTAAGACCGTCATGCTGGCAATGCCATCAGCGCCGCTAGATAGCCGACACAGGGTCGGAGACGTACGTGTGGCCTGCCATTATCGCCCTTGGAAAGCATAATGATCAAACGCACGTCAGGCCAAGTCATGTTATCCATTTGCGCTAGATGCCACACCAGTCAGACACGTTGAGCATGACATGCTTTTCATTTCCCCTTTGGCAGCACACCTGGTCAAATGAGGTCAGCATTAATTCATCATTATCCTTGGAAAGCATACCACGGTCAACAACGTCGGTCAATGGCAAGTTATCATTGCCCCTGGACGACATCATACATCCAAACTATTCAGGTGTGGAAATGCTCCCATCTTCCTTGGGCACACCCCAGTAGGACGACGGCGGGCTTGGAAGTACCATTATTAAAACCTTAGACAAGCATCACGATCGGCACAAGTCGAGCGTGGCATGCCATAATCAACCTAGAATCGCACACAACGATCAAACTCGTCTGCCGTGGAATGTTTATCATGCCCTAAGTCAGCACACAACCCGTCAGATTTTACATGAGCGTGGAATGGCCCCCCGCATGACGCCTTGGGCAACACACATCGCACGATATTCCGGCTTGGCAATGCCATCATCACTATGGGGTCAGCACACAAACGGTTTTTTTCGGACGGATTTCAGTGGCGTGGCCGCTTCCATCATCTCGCCCTTGGATAACACACATGAATGAACTAAACGTTGGCGTGGCATGCATCATGGCCCTTTTGGCAGCAACACCAGTCGGAACAACCCGGCATGGCCTGCCCAGATGGACCATTGGGCAGCACACATGTGTCAAAGTGACATCGGGCGTGGCAGCCATCATCGACATTGTAGAAACTCGCTCTGACGACATCAGGCGTACATGTAATCTTCACACCCTTGGACACACACAGCGGTGGGACAACATCGGGATGGCATGCCATCATCGGCGTAGGATAGCATCACGATCAGGCTCATCTGCGTGGGCAGTTATCATGGCCCTTGACACCACACAACATCTAATGAACTCAAAAGTGGCATGCCATCTCTCCCTTGGGACACTAATACACAGAGTCGGACAACGTCGGGCGTGGCATGCCATCATTGCCCTGGATCAAAAGCTTACAAAACAAAAGCTTACCCGATCGAAAACTTGGGCTTGTCATATTATAATCTAATCTTCCTTGGACGCACACACGGTCGGACGTTTAATGAGACTCAGTTTCTTCTTGGGAAGCAACACATGGTAAGACCACGTCGTGTGTTGCATGCCAGTATCGCCCTTGCACCGCACAACTCTCGCCCTGACGTCGGTGTGGCGTGTCGTCCATCCACTTTGGACAACACAGATGAAAAAAGTCGAGCTTGCATTCCCATCATATCTGTTGGACTTCACATCGATTGGACTATATAGCTCTGGAATGCACATGGCCCCTAATGTAGTAGACCTAGTCGGATGACGGTTTTGGTGTTACTTGCCATCATCGCATTTTAGTCAGCACATAGTTTGGGACGCATCGAGCGTGGCAGTTTTGTTCGCCCATGGAATGACACAAAACGAGCCCTGTCCGTGTCTTGTAAGGTGTGGCATGCCCACATCTCCTTTTAATTAACACACGTAGGATGACGTAGCGTATGGCATGTCATTATGGCCCTTGGACAAATACACGGTCGGATGTCACATGCCATCTTCAACCTTTAGAAGACAACAGCCGGTTTGAACAACATCAGGACTGGCATGCCTCATCGCCTTTGGATTGCATACAACGGTCAGACTATGTCGTTGCATTCCAATGCCACATCATGGACCTTGGCCACACTAAGGTCGAACGAGAAGAGTGTCGCATGTCATCATCACCCTTGTTATAGCACACAATATGTAAAATGACATTCGGTGTTGCATGCCCGTCATCGCTCTTGTGACAACATACTTGTCAGACATAACGTGAGGCTGCAAGTTCTCATTGACCTGGACAAGCACCACGATCAAATGAATGTTGAGCCCATAAGGTAATTCTACATCGCCCTTGCAGCACAACCAAATAGGACGACGTCAGGCGTTAAATTACCATTATTGACCTTAACAAGCATACACGATCGACT
The DNA here is from genome assembly GCA_027704765.1 of Solanum habrochaites. Lineage (NCBI taxonomy): Eukaryota > Viridiplantae > Streptophyta > Magnoliopsida > Solanales > Solanaceae > Solanum > Solanum habrochaites. The sequence continues at coordinate 71,099 of JAKWJA010001123.1, forward strand.
AAGTCGAGCGTGCATGCCATCATCGCCCCGAGGATGCACACACTATCGGACTATAACGTCTGCAATGGAATGTTACATGCCCTAAGAATCAGGCAACACGGTCAAATTACATCAAGCTTGGAATGTCCGCATGATCCCTTGGCAACCCATATTATCGCACATATTTGGCGTGGCATTTCCATCATCACTATTGGGTAGCCCACACGGTAAAGACGACGTCCAGGCTTGGCATGCATCTCGCCCTTGGTAAACATATGATCGACTATGTCGGGCGTGGGCATGCATCATTGGCCCTTGGGCAACAACATGGTCAGATAACTCGAAGCATTGCATGCCCTCATTCACTTTGGGCAGCACACTCGATCAGAATGACATGAGGAGTGGCATGCCATCATCGCCATTGTGTAGAATACTCGGTCGGACGACGTCGGGCATGACATGCAATCTTCACCCTTGGAAAACAAACATGGTGGGACAACATCGGGACTGGCATTCCATCATCGTAGTTTGATAGCATACACGGTCAGACAATGTCGTGCGTAGCATGCCATCATGGCCCTTGAAAACCACACACGGTCGAACGACGTCGAAAGTGGCATGCCATCATCGCCCTTGGACAACATATACACAGCCGAACAACATCAGACGTGGCATGCCATCATTGCCCTTGGACACCATACACGGTGGGACGACGTCAAGCGTGGCATGCCATCAGCGCCCTTGAATAACACACTGAATCTACTACGTTGGGCGTGGCATGCAATCATCGCCCTTTGGCCAGCACCGCAGCCGGAAACTCGGCGGCCCCCGATGGACTGGGCAAGCACACACTGTTCATAGTGAAATCGGGCCGTTGGAATGCATCATCGCCAATTGGTAGAATACTCGGCCTGATACCGTCGGGCGTAAATGTAATCTTCACCCTTGGCCAACACCACTGTTTGGACAACATTGGGACTGGCATGCCATCATCGCAGTTGGAATATCATACACGATCAGAACTAACATCGGGCGTGGCAGTTACATTGCCTTGACAACCACACAGCACCGTCTAATGACGTCGAAAGTGGCAATTCCATCATCGACCTGGACACTATACACAGGTCGGACAACTTCGGGGCGTTGCAATGCCATCATTTCCATGACAGCATACACGATCGACGACATTGGGCGTCCCTATTATCAATCTCCTTGGACTGCACACACCACGTCGGACGACGGCTGGCGTGGCAATGTTTTCATCATCACCCGAGGGCAACACACACGGTCAGACAACATCGGACGTTGATTACATCATTGTCTTTGGGAGCACACTGGTAAGAACTAAGTCGTGTTGCATGCCATTATCATCTCGCCTCTTGCACAGAGCACACACCCTCTCTCACGACATGGTGTGGGCGTGGTCGTCATCACTTTGGACAACACACGCTTGAAAAAAGGTCGAGCTTGGCATTCCATCATTTCTGTTGTACTTTCAGCATACGGTTTGACTATATCGGCTCTGGAAGCCCACACATTGCCCTTGGGTAGTAATACCTAGAGGATGACGTGGTCGTGACTTGCCATCATCGCATTTAGGCAGCACACATAGTTTGGACCAACATCGGCGTGCAATGTTTTTGTTCGCCCTTGGAATGAAACACACATTCGGGCGATGTAGGGTGTGGCATGCCATCATCTACCCTTGAATGAACACACGTCGGATGACGTAGCCGTGTGCATGCCATTTATGCCCTTGGACAAGAATACACAATACACGGTCGGACAACGTCAGGCATGGCATGCCCTCATAGTCATTGGGTAGCACACGAGGTTCCCACAACGTCGGGTGTCACACTGCATCTTTCACCTTTAACAAACACGCACTATTGAACAACATCAGGACTGGCATGCATCATCGCCTTTGGATTGGCATACAACGGGTCAGACTACGCCGGGTATGGCAATGTTGCCATCAGGCCCTTGGCCAACACACAAGGTCGAACGACGAAGGTGTCCTGTCTCACAACTTGGATAGCACACAATATGTAAAATACATTCGGGTTGCATGCCGTCATCGCTCTTGGACAACATATTTGTCAGACAACGTGGGGCCTGGCAGTTATCATTGACCTTGTACAGCACACCGATCAAATGATGTTGAGCAGGTAATTCTTATCATCCGTCCTTGGGAGCAAACCAGTAGGACGCGTCCGGCGTTAAATCCACTAGGACCTTAGACAAAGCAAATACACGATAAGACAAGTCGAGCGTGGCATGTCATCTCGCCCTAGCGGATATACACAACGATCCGACTAACGTCTGGCAGTGGAATGTTTATCAATGGCCCTAAGTCAAGGCACACCCGGTTCCAAATACATCACGCATGGAATAATTCCGCCTGAATCCTTGGCAACACATATGTCGCACGATATTTGGCGTGGCATGCCATCATCACTTATTGGGCAGCCACACACGGTCCGGACGACGTCAAGGTGTGGCTGCCATATCGCCCCTTGGAGAACACATAATCTGACTTTCGGGCGTGGCATGCAATCATTGCCCCTTGGGCAACACACCGGTCAGATAACTCGAAGATTGGCATGCCCTCTTGATTTGGGCAGCACACACGATATAATGAAATGAGGAGTGTCATCCACATCGCCATTGGGTAGAACTTGGTGTTGACGACTTCGAGCGGGGACATCAATCTCACCCTTGGACACACACTCCACGGTAGGACAAAATCGAAGGGCATTCCATCATCGTAGTTGGAAGAAACAACACGGTCAGCACCATGTCCTGGCGTAGCATGCCAATCATGGCCCTTAAAACCACACACGTCGAACACGTCCAAAGTGGCATGCCATCACCGCCCTTGGCACATATACACACAGCCGAACAACATCAGGCGTTGGCAATGCCATCAATGCCCCTTGACACACCATACACACGGTGGGGACGCTTCAAGCGTAGCATGCCATCATCGCCCTTTGATAGCAACACATGATTCGACTATGGTGGTGGGCAGCAATCATCGCCCTTGGGCAGCACCGCAGTCTCAACTCGAGTCATGGCCCTGCCCGGAGGGACGGTGTGTCAGCATACACTTTCATAGTGACATCTGGGCGTGGCATGCCATCATCGCCATTTTGGTAGAATCCTCGTCGATGACGTCGAGCGTGACATGTAATCTTCAACCCTTTGGACAACACACACGGTGACAAACATCAGTACTGGCATGCCATCAATCGCATGTTGATAGCAAATACACGATCAGACTACATCGGGCGTGGAAGTTATCATGCCCCTTGATACCACACACGATCTATGACATCGAAGTGGCATGCCATCATCGCCCTTAGACACCATACACAGAGTCGGCCAACGTTAGGCGTGGCATGCCATTATTGCCCATGGACAGCATATACGGTCGGACGACTTCATGCTTGTCATGTTATCATCGTCCTTTGACTGCACACACGGTCGAACGACGTCGGTCATGGCAAGTTATCATTGCCCTTGGACTGCACATACAATCAAACGATGTAAGGTGTGGAAATGCTACCATCTCCCTTGGGAAGCACACCCAGTAGGACGACATCCGGGCTTAAATACCATTATTGACCCTTAGACAACATACACTATCCGGACGAAGTTCGAGCGTGCATGGCCATCATCACCTAGGATAGCAATCAAACGAGCCAGACTAAACTCTGGCCGTGGAATGTTATCCTGCCCTAAGTCATCACAACACACGGTCAAATTACATGAATCTTGGAATTCCCCAGACCCTTGGCCAACCATACGTCCACGAATTTCGACGTGCCCATCATCACTATGGGCATCGCACACGGTCGGAGACGAACGTCAGGGCGTGGCATGGCCATCATCGCCCTTGATACACACATGATCGAACTACGTCGGGCGGGGCATGCAATCATGGCCCCTTGGGCAGCACACGCAGTCGGACACTCAGCATGGCCTGCCCGGATGGACCCTTGGGGCAGTCACACAAACTGCATAGTGACATCGGCGTGTCATGCCATCATCGACATTTGTAGAATACTCTGGTCTGACGACATCGGGCGTGACATGTAATTTTCCCTTGGACAACACACCGGTGGGACAACATCGGGAACTGCATGCCATCATCGCAATAGGATATCATCCACGATCAACTAGGTACAAAAATCGGACGTGGCAAGTATCATGGCCCTTGACAACCACACACGTCTAATTGACGTCGAAAGTTGCCTGCCATCTCGCCCTTGGAATATACACAGAATCGGACAAACGTCGGCGTGGCATGCCATCATTGCCCGTGGACAGCATACTCCGATCGAACGACATTGGGCATCTCATATTATCATCTTTCTTGGACTGCACACACGGTGGACGACTCTGGCGTGGCAATGTTATCATCAAATCATCACCAGGGCGCCACACGGTCAGACGACATCGGACATAGATGACATCATTGTCTTTGGGAATCCACATTGTAGACAATAACGTCGAGTGTTGCATACAAGTATCGCCCTTGCCCACACCACGCTCTCACGACCTTCGGTGTGCGTGTTCGTCATCACTTTGGACAACACATAAATAAAAAAAGTTGATCTTGGCATTCCATCACTAGCTGTGGGGGACTTTCCCTACTGTTGACTATATCGGTCCTGAGAATGCCCACAGGCCCCTTGGGTAGTAGACTAAGTTGGCGAACGTTGGCGTGACTTGCCTATCATTGCATTTAGGCAGCACCCTAGTTGGACGACATCACGCGTGGCATGTTTGGTTCGCCCATTGGAAGGAACACACGTCGGGCGATGTAGGGTGTGCATGCCATCATCTACCTTTGACTGAACACACACACGTCCGGATGACTAGCATGTGCATGTGATTATGGGCGCTTGGACAGAACCCAACGGGTCGGGGACAAACGTCAGGCATGGCATGCCTATAGTCCTTGGTTATCACACGAGGTCACACGACGTCGGGTGTCACATGCCTCTTCACCCTTTAGACAACACGCCATGTTGAACAACATCACAGGCTGGCTTTGCCATCATCGCATTTGGATTGCATAACGTTCAGACTGACGTCGTTGTGGCATCCATCATCGCCCTTGGGCCAACACACAATTTCGAACGACGAAGAGTGTCATATGTCCATCATCACCTTGGATAGCACACAATAGTAAAACGACATTCGGTGTTTCATGCCGTCAATCGCTCTTGGAGACAACATACATTGTCAGACAATGTGGGCATGCAGTTTCATTGACCTTGGACAGCACAGCCCCACGATCAAATGATGTTGAGCATGGTACTTCTACCAATCGCCCTTGGGCAGAAAAACAACCCTTAGGACGGGACGTCAGGTGTTAAATACCATTATTGACCTTAGATAGCATACTGATCGGACAAAGTTCGCGCGTTGCAATGCATCAATCATCGCCCTAGGAAATATCACACACGACGGACTAACACTGTCTACATTGGACATTTATCATGCCCTAAGTCAGGCACACACGTCCAATGACTCAAGTGTGGAATGTCCGCATGAAATCCTTGGGCAACACATATAGTCGCACTATTATTTGGCGTGGCATGCCATCATCACTATTGGGCAGCACACACGCTCGAACGACGTCAGGCGTGGCATGCCATCATCGCCCTTGGATAACACATATGATCGGACTATGTCGGGCGTGGCATGCAATCATTGCCCTTGGGCAACACACACGATCAGATAACTCGAGCATGGCATGCCCTCATTCACTTTGGGCAGCACACACGATCAGAATGAAATGAGGAGTGGCATGCCATCATCGCCATTGGGTAGAATACTTGGTCGGACGACGTCGAGCGTGACATCCAATCTTCACCCTTGGACAACACTCACGGTAGGACAAAATCGGGAAGGGCATTCCATCATCGTAGTTGGATAGAATACACGGTCAGACAATGTCGGGCGTAGCATGCCATCATGGCCCTTGAAAACCACACACGGTCGAACGACGTCGAAAGTGGCATGCCATCACCGCCCTTGGACAACATATACACAGCCGAACAACATCAGGCGTGGCATGCCATCATTGCCCTTGGACACCATACACGGTGGGACGACGTCAAGCGTAGCATGCCATCATCGCCCTTTGATAGCACACATGATTCGACTACGTTGGGTGTGGCATGCAATCATCGCCCTTGGGCAGCACGCGCAGTCGGACAACTCGAGCATGGCCTGCCCGGATGGACCTTGGGCAAGAATACAACTTCATAGTACATCGGGCGTGCAGTATACGCTCAAACTTACTTTCAAATGAAGTAAAGCGGGGTCGCGTCAAGTAATAACCCAACTATGAGGTTGGGATCGTTCCCACGAGGAAAATAGTCAGACTTAACTTTTAACTTGTATACTATACTATTGTTCGGCTTGATACTTCCTTAGAAAGTAAAACATAAAACTGTAAAAAGGGGGTTGTTCTCTAAAAATGTAACAGAACTAAAAGAACTAACGAAATTTGAAGAGACACTTACATAAAGCTTTTTAGCGTTGGTTTTAACAATTAATTCAACGTAAACTAGGGTTTCGTGTTCCCCCCAGGTTTCTACTTGATAATTCTAACTATACAATTCTTTCCTGTATCTTGCATTCAAAGTGATAATTATGGTATTTCTAATCCTTGGTCGGCATCTAGAAATCTCACTCCCACCTTGGTCCTGCTCGTGTGTTTTCGTTCCTAACCCTTCTAGTTACCCTATTAAGCATCGTATTCCGATATTTGACTAATTACTACCCTCTACCAATCAATACGAGCCTATTAGATTAGTAGACACTAAATCTATGTTAATAATTCTTTTCCTATTATCTTACACCTCCTTTGTCTTGAAAGTAGCATTAAGCGAGTTCTAACGTTGATCATCCTTAAAAAGACTTCTAACGAAAGATTATTTAATACAATCAAGACACTATTCTAGAATTGTTATTTTAGCTAGGGTTAATCTCATTTTTGCCTATGGTTCCCACACCCGAGTATGGAGTTTAAGTTACTCATCGCCATTATAACATCATTCAAATATATAATAAATTCATGTACTTACTTCAATGAGAAAGAGTAAAGTTCCCCAAAAGATGCTTGATTAATCACCAAAAAGTAACTTGTAAGAATATCCAAAGGATCAAACACTAATACAATAATAATATGAGTTCTATATTGTAGATTCTAATTATCAGGTGTCTAACCTCAAAAACAGGTTTTTTCGAACTATTTATAAAAAATACAAAACCTAATTAAACAAGAATTAATTACTGGAAATCTGCCAAACGCGTCTGGGTCTACGGCCACGCGACGGACCGTCTGGTCCCATGAAACGGACCGTCCGTGAACTCCGTCGTCCCATACTTGTGCCATTTTCCTCCTGCTGCTCTTTCGTTTCCCCTCAACGACAAATTTGACGGACCGTCCATAGGCCCACGGTCCGTCGAGGGTCTCGTTTCAAAAAAACAACTTCAACTCCTTTACTCTTGGAATTTTGGGTACTACTGGGATCATCTCCTGATCTTCACGACGTAACATGCAGGAACGGACCGTCATGGCCATGCGACCGTCATCAAGCCTCGTAATCCCACACTTGTCAGACTTCCCCATCTTCCTTCAGCAGCTTCTCTCTCAAATCTCCGCACTTGGCTCTGGCTGGACCAGATTTCCTTCACACAAAGAGAAACTTGTATAAAATTAAGCCATAAAAGGGCTTTTGGAACCACTAAACTGTGATTAAAAGTATTTTATAACCGTGAAGCCACGGTATTCACCACCCTCAACTTTAAATTCGTTTGTTTGTCCTCAAGCGACCACTATGACTCACTACACAATCTTTGTACAATAGTATTCAGGTTTTATCCTTTGCAATCATTTGGCTATCAATCCCGATTAATCTCATCAATCTATGCATGCTATCACTATTCGGCTGAATTTTGTTGGATTCGAACATGACACAGACTCACCATGCCCTAACACCTATCCTCTCAATTTCTCACCGAGGTCTAACAAGTCTGGTATTGGCAACTATGTCCCTCACTTTAGACAAATCCCCTCATTTTTTCACACAATGATTTTCGTTTGAGTATAAGGATTACATTTCAACACTCGCTCTCAGAACAAAGTCAAACACTCATTTTATACCTGGCCATAAGCTTGCCCTTATTTCACTGCCTTAAGTTCGCTAAGAACAACCTTAGGATCACGATAGACTTTTTTTAGCTTTGTAACTAGGCTCAGGTCGTAGGGGTTACCTTTTTAGATACTCTAGTGACTTTTTGCCCTCCTTGACATATAGCTAAAATCTCCCTTCTTATCATCTTATCTCCGCCCAGTCTCTCATATCCTTTCCCTTGCTCAATGTCTTTTCTCTTTTTTTTCTTCATTTGTGTAAGGACCTCTTTCTCTTTTTCCTTTTTTTTTCTTTCAACTACTTTTGTAGTCACTTTACTTTTGTTCTTTCTCTCTCTTCTGTTCTTTCAACCTCCTTTCCAGAGCATTCCTCGTAATAGCCACCTCAACTAACTCATGGCTTGGCTGAGTCAATGTACACCATACCCAAGTTGGGTCAGGGCCAGAACGAAGGTGTTGTTATAGCCCCCCTCAACTTATCTTTTGGCATAAGCTGAGGTGCACATGGTGTCCCTAGAGTGACCAGGGCCAACCGTTTGTTCCCAAAAAAGATCAGTTTGGGGTACAAAAAGAAAGTGGTCTAATTTAACTCAATTTTTGGATTCAAAGAAGGATAACTTTATTTGGTTTTTCCTTTTATTTGGGGTAGAAATGGTCTTTCTTGAATACGGGCCTATGCTCCTTTCCTAATTGTTTGTTACCACAAAATCACAACAAGCTTTCCTTTTAGCAGACTAACCAGGCAAGTTCTGCTCATTATCATAGTGGACTATTAAAGTTCCTCACTCTCACTTACCATGTCATCACTCATCCCAGATCTTAGACACCTATTTTGAATTAAAGACCTTAGGTAATGCAATGGGGTGTACTTCTATTTCATGCTTAAGCCACAACAATTGGCAGTTACTATGCCTAGTCATGCATTATTTTCAGTTTAATCTCAGGATATCATTGACATCAGATGCTTTCAGAGTTAACTTTGTTTACAAAGATATAAACATGCAGGTTCAACAAAAAAAATTATCAGTCTTTTGGGGAAAAAGAACTCAGGCAAGAAAACGCCCAAAAAGAGGAATAGTGAGTTGGGCTCTCAGCCTTCACCTAACCTCACTTTCCATTTACCCCCCCCCCAACAAAAAAA
>JAKWJA010001124.1:0-13864 GCA_027704765.1 Solanum habrochaites
TTAGTAGTTATTTAGAATAACTATATAATCTTCTTATACGAAGGGTCTATGTACACTCGATATGACTATATAATGTGTATGCGAGAGGTCAAAGTAAACTTCATAGAGTAGTGTAGATGAAAAGTTTTAAATTTTCTGCAATTTTTACCTATTATTGTAATGATGAATGCTAAGAGGCTAGTCTTAGTCCATTACGAGGATGAAGACATCGTTTATATGTAGGGGGTTCTTCCTGGATGTCACAATTCCACTATATAGGTATAATTTTTTTTGTTATGGGACCAAAAAGTGATGTAGTAATTTAAAAATTCACACAATCATTTTGTATCATCACTCATCAAAGAGAACAAGTGTAACCTCAATCTCGTGGACAGCATGTGAGATGTTTTAAAACACAAATGGTGTACACACCTCCACAAAATTTCGAAGGTATTCTTGGAGGTCTTCATGAGTCAAACCTCCCAAACATTCCTCTTGGTTGGAGCAACTGTAGTTACAATACAATTACATGAATCACAATCCTCCCGGTTATGGGAGGTATCCTAATGACTCCCGTAATTTAGAAAATATTCACTTGCATATCTTTCAAATCACCCATATAATTTTGATTGTGGTGACTATCATTTTCATTATCATGGTCACTCATTGTATTAGACCTGCCACTCAACCAACAATAACCCAAAACAATAATTTACTACAACTAAGAAAATTAACAACCTAATTTGTCAAATGAATACTCAACAACCAGTATCCAGTAAGGGCACCATTTTTGTAACACTGATATGTACTCTCTAAAATTGATTAAAAGACATTGTTCGTATCATTAAAAATACCTAACTAAGAGTCGAAATCGGGACGTTTTTCTCACATGAGTAAATCTATAACTCATCCTGTCTTTAATGAGGTGTTACAATGTGGTTATTATCACAGCATGACTCATAAGTTTCTTGAAGTTATCGGATCTTGAGAAGTCTCGTTTGGCATGGCGTAACTTTTCTCTTTCAATCAAGGATGGTTTCACATAAGCATTTTTGCTCTTCACTTTAAGCATTTACTGTTTTTTCTATTATTAATACATCAGGAACCTATCTTTAGCTCGCGAGGAGTTCATAAAAGCAACAAATATTAAAGTCTCTCATTTCATGGAGCATCAAGTTGGACTATTTTTAAAGATAAAAGTTTACGCCCTCGGCGTTAAAAGCTTGATTTCTTCAAAGATCTATACATAAAACAACCAGAGGGGGACGATATCCTAAAATGTTAATAAGCATTAATATACATCCTTGAAAACACATCATATAACAAACATAAAAACATAAGGAAAGACCTCTCATCTGATAGTGGACCAAAATCTTTTTTTTTTGCAATCTTAAGCAGGACATCACAAATGGCCATCAATGGTGTACATACCAGATGCATATTTTGTCAAATCTTTATGATAAAAAATCAACACGAACTTTCTATATAAATAATATTTAGCTAGTACATCTGCCACTGGATTTCCCTCTATGAAGCAATGTCGACCTATCACATTGGCCTGCAAATTCATTCTTCTAGTCTCCATAATAGCATCCCACAGTATCCAGGCCAATTGAGATTAATCCTTAATCATATTTTCAATAAAAAGGAAATCACATTCTAAAATAAAGTCTGAATAGCCCTTTTCCAGTAAAAAATTTCTCCAAAATAGGCTGGTATGACCTCTCGTATATTGCTCATACCTCTCCATCATAGTCTTGAACCCACCACCACCATAATCAATATGAAAACATAAATATTTCCATGAATACCAGTAGTACTTTTCTTCCACATCAGCAGTTCTCCAATGAATCTACTAAGTTGTCTTTGAAACTTTTTAAGGATTGATCTCATCCCCAATGGGGAGGAGATTTTTGTCCATCTTTTAGTTCCTTTGATAATTCTTATTACCATATCAGTTAAACTGGAAATCAATGTTTTTCTTAGGTAAAAGTAGTAACACCAGATTGTATAGAACAAATGCTTACGTGTTAATTAATATCCCTTTTATTTCTATCTATACATCCATAAGAGTATTAAACTATCATGAAATACTATTTTCCTCATTAATCTCGGGCCACAACCTGAAGAAAACAAAAGTATAATGTCGTCAACATAAGAAATGAATCTTGAGGGTCTTGTCTTAGATTACGAAAACCTTCAAAGTTGATTGCTATTCAAAATGGTTTAACATTCTAGAAAAATGGTAGCTCTCTTAAAGAAAAAAATGTTGTCTACATCCATTAACACGGACAAGAGACAAATATGACTAATGGATTCTCCTCATAAGACTAAACATCTTTCAGAAAAATCAAATCTTTCGGAAAAAATATCAAAAGAAATTGATCATAACGCAGTATATCATATGCTTAGGACAATATCCCATTCAATGAACACAGTGCCTATGATATTCTCATTTAATACATGATTAATTTATGCGGTACAGAATATTTTCAGTAATCAATGTACATGTACAAAAACACATTGGTTAAAAAATTAATCATAGGACCGAATGTGTCCCGTTACAGCATTTTAAGCATCTTGGAAATAATTTATTAGTAGAGGGATACTAAGGTCAATAGGCTTATATCAGCAATAACAGGATTATTAACATTATGAATAAGATTAGAAAAACAAGTAGACTACAAATAGTCAACTCAGCCCCATTAAAATAACTTCAAACAAAATCAACCACTTCCTTTATATAATGCTCCAACTGGTGATAGCACTCAAATTACCCTCAAAATAAGTTAAAAGAGTAAGAGATTGTTAACAACAAAAATACCCATGAAGCATCATGGTCGTTCCCACAAGAAACAATTTGTCGGCAATTGGAAATACGTGATTTTGGTAACAAAATGGTGGATATTGGAAAAGATACTATCAAACAAAGTATACATGGGAATTAAAAATATAGGAATTCAATCCACTTTCCACGATCCAATGCAATTCAAGACGTAAACTAATCATAGATAGTCTTAATCATTATAAATCAACACTACTCTCCAAAATAATTTTGTTTGTTTCTACAATAGAATATCAATTTCATATACACAATAACACCTATAATTCTAATAATATATAACAACGAATGGAGAAGAGAACAAGAGATTTTACTATTCGGCACCCAATCTTCAAGCCCAAATATGAATTTTCAGGCAACTTACCTTCAAATTTTTACCCAAAAGTATAAACCACAATATTCTCTCTATTCTAAGTTTCGGTCAGGTATCGTTTTCGCGGACCGTTTTACGCTCCATTTCACTTTTGTCGTCAAATGCTTGTAAATCACCCTCAGTCATTCTAATCCAAAATTATGAAAAACCATATTAAAAGCACCAATTACAAACTAAAGCAAGCCAATATATATAAGAAAAGAGCTTCAAATGAGTGAAAATCCACATTAACACGTTAGAAAGAAAATTCTTCTGAATCCATCCAGACAAGGAGAACTATTAGGATCCATTCGAAGAACTGTTTTATCATCTTCCTCGTTATCATGATATTTTGTGAGATCATCCTTCTTATTTTTGGTATATAAGTTGCTCAATGAATTCCATATCTACGGGATTTGTTTGTCCATCTAATTTAGTAAGATTATTCTCAAACTGATTTAAAGCCTCATCAGATTTTTGTTGGTCACTCTGTTCCAAATACCTAGTTGTGAAGTAGTTCTCGTCTATCAAAAAGTACAGATGTTCAATATGTCATTTAAGGTTCCTATGGTGATACTAAAAGCATGGAATTCATGTCAAAGAATAGAACAAACAACTATACTTTCCTCGAATATTCAAAATTCTTCTTGGCCAACCCTTAATTTGTTATTGAGAACAAGATGAGAAGACGTAGAACATTAATAAGTGGTTCCTGTATATTTACACAAAGAATCTTCATTTACCCAGTGAGGAAAGAGTAAGCAAATAGAACATGAAAAACATCACATCGGAAGAAAAGGAAAAGGGTAAAGCCAGACCCCTTCCCTCTCTTGCAACTTCTAGCTATGAATATATATCACTTTTTTCTCTCCACCTTTACTATAATGGACAATCATTTCTGAAAATCATAGGAGACAATAAAATATAAAATTCAAAGAATTTTAACAGTAAACAATATATTTCTATGAATGCTGCATATGGCAATAAAACTGTAGATAAGTGAAGAAATTAGTTGATAATGTGCAGGATTTGTGCTACGTTTATGTGAGCACTAAGGTAGCATTTATGATAAAAATTCCATATATTCTTTCTAGGTTGGTACCAGTTTTTTTTTAGAGTGGCGAAGAGTGACTGCCAAATGTATATGTGTTTTCTTACTGATTGATAATAATCATGTTTCTACCACATTAGAAATGCCCCTCTCCCTCCCTGCCCCTTCCTATACTACCCACGTGCGAACCGCTGTCCCCCCTTCTGCCACATCTACCTTTATTCGCCCCCCACATCCCTCCACGGCATCAATTCATTCCCACTCCCCCGCACCCAAGTTCACTACCCCCACTATCCACCTCTCCATTTACCCGCCACCATCGCCGTCACCAGTTCCACCCCCTTCTATCGTTTCCTCCAAGAAAAAGGAGGAAGGAAAAATGGAGCACACTCTTGCTCACACACAATAAAATACTACATGGCATCATATCATGCATGCAAAGGCTTTTTCTTGCCAACAACAGGTGGACTTGCATTTAAGGTTCTCCAACATTTGACTACAAGCACTTGGTGAAACAGAGACTTCTGAGTACCATTGAATATTTAAGAGAGAGCTGAAAGGTGGATATGCTCTAAAACTACAAAAGTCATCAGTCATTGGAATGAAAAGTTTCATTTTACTCACATATAATAGCTTTTAGCCTCGACAAGAGTTTTCTCCATATAAATTTGGCAAAGGAATAAAGGTTTGAATGTAAACGTCGTTAAATGCTGACCCAGATTTATGTGTCTCTGGAACCGAAAGTCAATAATGTCATAACATTGTTAAAACCATTATGATCGTTGTAGAATCTAACATTAGCAATAACTGTTACTGCCATTTTTGGCAATGAGTTAAGCTCATTGACATAATCCTTGAATTTGGAGACAGTTTGGTTTTGCATATAAAATAAAATGTAACACAGAAGTCAATTATTGAACTACCAAAGCTAAGACATGCACATCTACGATTACTAACTTACCATGGTCTGCATTTCTGTGTTATCTTGCTTCATGGAAATTGCTTTAGACGCATAACCTGCAATCACACTGCAAATGACATTTAAAAAAATAGAAGACTAAGCAAAGCTCATGAGAAATTTAATGTTATGATAGGACATGGAAGATTCATATGTATGCTGAAGTCACTTAGACTGTTGTTAAAAAAATTTAAGAGAAAATAAATCAACCTGGACGACCACTTTAATTAAGGGGAACCTTTATGTTATTGCCTTCTTGTTGAACACCCATAATATTACAAACTAGCATGAACCTTCAACATAATAAAAAAATTTGGTCTCATCTTCACCAAATAACCCATGAGGTCACACAATAATCTTTTGTGATTTATAACTACATTATATGAAATATAATGAGAGAGGAGACAGGGAAGTGCTGAGTGAAAGAAAGAAGGCATGCTACCTCCCAAAACTATGGAAGTATTTATATCAGCCACACTCATCTACTGTAAAAGAGAAAATTGATATTAATTTTTGACAATTATGGTGCACACCGTGATTTTCAAAAGTAATTTTTTTAACACTTATTTAACTACACTAAAACTAAAAAAAAGATTGTGTGTTGTTTCTCATTCATTTGGAAAGTTTTAAAGTATCAAGTGTCAACATCTTCTACAAATATAAACCTATATTTTGCTGCCAATGCAAACAATAATAGTATATCGCTCTTGCACTTTCTCTTTTTATTTTCATTATTCACTATTCATCTCTCTTATAGTTGCATCTCAAGAGGCAGCTTATTGAAATTATTCACCATAGCACATCTAAAAAAAAATGTTTAATTATTGCTAAGACTTAACAGAAGGGATGAAACCCTATATGCTCTTAGAAATAAAAAGAATGAAGAAGGAAAAGAGAAATTGAAAGAAATTATTCTTGAATTCAATATGTGAAGTAGTTATTATGCTATTAGTAGAAACATTACCATTGATTCTTACATGTTAACTACCCCCCACCCCCCGGGGGGGGGGGGGAGGGTCGGGGGTCGGGGGGGGGGGGGGGGGGGGGGGAGGGGTGAGGTGGGGGGCGGGTGTGGGGGGCGGGTGTGGGGGGTGGGGGGGGGGGGCGGGGGGGGGTGGGGGGGGGGCGGGGCCTGGGTGGGCGGGGGGGGGGGGGTGGGGGTGGGGGGTGGTGGGGGGGTGGGGGGGGGGGGGGGGGGGGGGGGGGGGTGAGGGGGGGGGGGGGGGGGCGGGGGGGGGGGGGGGGCGAGGGGGGGGCGCGGCCGGGGGGGGAGGGGGGGGAGGGGGGAGGGGGGGGGGGGTTGGGGGGGGGGGGGGGGTGGGGGGGGGGGGGGGGGGGGGGGGGCGGGCGGGTGGGGGGGGGGGGACGGGGGGGGCTAGGGAATGTGCGGGGTGGGGGGGGTTGTGGGTGGGGGGGAGGGGCGGGGGTGGGGGGGGGGGGGGGGGGGGGGGGGGGAGGGGGGGGGGGGCGGGGGGGGGGGGGGGGGGGTGGGGGGGGGGAAAACAAAAAAACAAACTAAAAACAAAGAGAAAAAAAAAAAAAAAAAAGAAGAGAAAAAACAGAACCATAACAAAACAAAACCAAAAACAACAACACAAAACAACCAAAAAAATAAAAAAAAAACAAAAACAAAGCCCAAAAAAAACCAAGAAAAAAAAAACAACAAAAAATAAAGAACAAAACAAAAAAACCAAAACCAAAAAAAAGACCAACTAAGAAGAAACAACAAAGAAAAACCCCCACAAAGAAAGAAAACCAGAGAAAAAAAAAAACCAACCAAAAAATAGACAAAAAAAAAAAACAAACGGACAACACAAAAAAACACGCCCCCCGCAGCGCCACAACCCCCACCCCAGACCCCACAACACCCCCCAACCCAGTCCCCAAAGACCCTCCACCCCAAACCACCCCAGAACTAATAAAAACAAAAACAAAACAAAAAAAAAATTCCACACACACAACAAATTAATAAAATTATTAGTTATATATATGACTTGAAAAAACAAATGTCAAATCTTGTGGCATGAATATTGCTTTAAGAAACTGAGGTGAAATCTTCTCATATTTCTTTTTTGATTGATGAGAATAAATCAATTGATATATTAAAAAAATTTAAATGAGGGGAATGTATTACAACCAAACTAACAAATGTTAAAAGTTACCAGAAGGCAAACTACTTTGGGGTATAATATCAACCACTTGATGTCCCTACGACAATTGGTTATGGTTATCTTATACATCTTTTTCTTTTCACGTGATTTTATTTAATATACGTGAATTTGTTGCATTATAAACTGTATATTAATAAGTGAACATCCTTCTTAGTAGTAGGATCCGAGGAAAGAATTAAGAATGTTATGTATTACAATGAACTACCTTGGATTCATACATATAAGTTTAAATCAGTAAAATAAACAAAAGCTTACTTATGATTCATGAGTCCTTTAAACTTTAGTAACAATCTCATCTAAGTAATTAATATGATAACCTGCAAAATGCTAAATTTGACCAATCTCATCATCATCCACTGGAGTAGGAATATCTAGTTTCATCATAGTTATCTTAGTTTCTTATATTGATTCTGATGAAGCATCATTTGTGATTCTGTGATCGCTTACGCCCTTCAAGAACGCAGTCTGGCATAAATTCTTTGTTATAAAAATGACATTTTTAACAACTATATAGTACTATATTTGAACTGCATTTCCTCACTTTATTTTGAATACTAATCCTGATTTAATAAAAGAAAAATCTTCTTCTACACTTTCTATTGTATGTTTTTCTTTTGGATACCTCATTAGTAAAAATAAGATACACAAAAGGGAATTTATTTATAAGAAGATTAATAAAAAAAATGTTATTTATCAGATGACCAGCTCCCACGGGAGGTAGGACATGATATAGGAACCAAATAGTAGACTAAAAAATTTAGATGTCAAAAATGAAAGTTGGTATAGTGTAACACAATCCTATCCCATATACAAATAGCCACAACCAAACTTTGATTAATAGTAGAGAAAACCTAATTTGGTTGTAACAGAATTTAAAGATTCACATAATTGTAATCTATTTTTATGATTCTTGTGATCTTTTCTTCAAAATATCAATAGACCAGTCCAATCTCTTAGATACTATCGAATCATTGTTCATATGGGCTGCAAGCTTTTTTTAAATGTAATGAAGAACTTAAATCAATGAGAAATCTTACCAAGATCCTGAAGACCACAATATATATTGATATTTTTGGATCTGGCTTATGAGTTTAAGCCACCACAAGAGATTGAGTAGCCCACTTACAGCTTAGAAATCTTGAATATCTCAAAATTCCGGATCATCAAAAAAGATGGTGGACTATAGCACACGACAATTGAGAAAATATGATATTTCCTTCTCTGAGGCTCGTTTAACCTTTAAAATGGATCGTTTTGCCATGGTGACCAACCGGCTTCGTAGATAAGGTCGCTCAAGGCTACTCACAAAAAGTTTGAACTGAATACGAGGATACTTTTTCACTTGTGGAAATTTTAGAATCTATTTGAATTCTACTCTCTTATGACTCTTTCAAGAATTTTACACTATTTCAAATGGATGTGAAAAGTGTGTTTAAATGATTTAATAAGAGAAGAAGTTATCGTAAAATAACCCCCGGTTTTTAAAATCATTCTTGTCCTGATTTTGTTTACAAACTTTCCAAGGCTCTTTGCAGACTAAAATAAGTTCCAAAAGCTTGGTATGAAAGATTGAGTTCGTTTTTACTTAAAAATAATATCCAAAGGGGGAAAATTTACACAACTCTCTTCATTCATAGATTTGGTTTATTCATTCTTATAGTTTAAATATATGTTGATTATATTATTTTTGGAAGTTGTAATCCTTCTTTACGCGAGAATTTTGCAAATCTAATGAAAGTAGAATTCGAAATGTGTCTTTTATGAGAAGTCACATTCAATCTCTTATATCAAATTAACCATTAAACTAATGGAACATTCATTAGTCAAGAAAATTACACCAACGAATTTATTAAGAAATTTGGACTAAAAAGGGGCAAAGCCTTTGGTACCCCAATTTGTTAGTCAACGTTTCATGAAATTGATGCATCTGGAAAACACGTGGATAAAAAGATGCATAGAGAAGAAGTTTGACGCATTACTAATATATTGTCTAGTCGCCCGATATAATATATGAATATTTGCAAGTTGCACGATTTCAAAAGCTTGTCTCGAAGGAAATTACATCGTGTGGTAGTAAACGAATCATTCGCTACCTAATTGTAACACGGAGCGGGATTTATGGTATTCTAATTCTACTCATTTAGATTAAATTGGTTATTCAAATGCTGACTTTGCAAGTGACAAAAACAACCAAAAAACACTAGTGGAACATGCCAATCTCCGGGCATTCTCTAGTATCATGGCATAGAGAGAAACAATTTTCGGTTGCCTTATCCACCACCAAATCCGAATAGTTAGTGGTTGGAAGTTGTGGTACTAAAATTTTATGGACGATGCATCAATTACATGATTATAATCTTTCACTATGAAACTGTACTGATTATCTATGATAATACTTCCGTCATTAAAAATATATTGTGCATCATTCTAGGGCTAAGCATATCCACATATATCATCATTTTATTCGTGATTACATTGAAAATTGTTATTTTTCACTCGAATTTGTAGACTCTAAAAATCAATTAGATGATTTTATACTAAAACATATTTCTGAGGAAAGATGTGCTCTCTGAGAGATAGCTTGGTCATTGAATTGTTTGACTAATCCATGTACTTTATGTTATTTCTTTATTTCCTATGAAAATTTGGTTTTCTCAATTTTTTTTCTGTAATATGACACGGTTGCCGGCCTCTTCCGATCAGCCCCCTCCACTCGTCCTATAAAATCCCCTTCCAGTCCCCTTTCATATTTATGATCCCCTTTTTTCCCTCATCTTTTTTTTAGGTACTTCTTTCCTCGTTCTCTTTTACTCTTCATCTAACCATAACAACTACTCGCCCCTTCACCTCAAAGAAATCTTGAATTTCTTCGAAGTAGACACCATCTCTCTCGCTCTCTCTTCTGATTCTCCGTAGGATCCATGGATACTTCGTCTGAGTCCTCAGAGAAGTGAGATTCTACTACTAATTAGAAATCATCAAAAAAGCCCTGTATCTATGTTACGGGATCTCTCTCCAAAGCAGACATGCAACGATTTTGGGGTATCGAATAGAATCAGATGTATGATAGCTTCAAAACTCGCACTATTGTTCCCGATCTAGTTTTAGATCTCAGTCAATTAAAGGACTCTCACTTCCCGGTAAGCTTCTATCTCAAAGCTCATAAACTATCTCTCCTTTTTACTTTGTGTGGTGTTGAGATTTTTGACGAAGCGGTACACCTGCTTTATGCGAATATCCCTATCTCACCTATTAGTGGTGAGTTACAGTTGTTGGTGTTTGTTATGCAATTCATCGTCAATGAAAAGTTATTCCAAATGTGTTGTTAGTACGTTCGTGGGTTAATTTCGTACATGAAAAAAAGATGGACCTCATGCTTTGAAATTTCTTTAAAGGTGCAAAAGAGAGCTCAAGTGGCTTATTAACCCGAATGTAACTTTGAATTTTGGCCTTATCGTATGTTTTCAGAATAAATCCTCGCACCATATGTGGAGACACTCTTATTCCAGAAGGGCTCCTGAGTAGTATTTTTCTCGTAATTTATTCGTTCGCTTGTTCCTCTAGAAAAAATTAGTGCAATTCAAATGGCTGAATGGTACAAGGTGTACATTTTGGGATGTTGTGAATACGTAATTATGGCAAGTCTGCCCCTGGATTGCTCAGCTCGAGGATATGTGGACGTCTTTGGATATTTCTTGGTTACCCCCTATATTATAAAGCAATTATTGATTTTCATACTTTTCTAGTACGGGGGTAGGTGCAAGTTGGGGAAAAATGGGACAAATAGGACCTCAGTCAAAGCCGGGCAGACTAGGCCCTACCCCATCAAAAATGTCGGTGGATTCTGCCGGTCTTTTATTGCAGAACAATGAAAATGTCAAAGCTAGATTCTGCGTTGTAGAACGATACTTGGAAACCCTTCATGATGTTGTGGCGTTTACAGAATAATTTTTGCCCTTATATCGGTAATTTGTGGATTTCCATGACAATGATCAAGCATGAAGTTATCTCAACAGTAAATCTCTTAATCCAACATGTTGACTCTCTCAAAAGTGGAGTCAACTCCACCAACAATCAGCTTGCTGTTACAATTCAGACCTCATACTCCATCTTTAGCCGAAATGTGTGGAACATTCTTACAACACCCTTCTATAGAGAAAGTATTAACTCCCTAAGTACTTTTGAGGTTGTCATTAATTCTATGGCTGCCTTTACTTTTTAGCACTAACTTCCAATAGGGGAACGTACTATATATTCTTGGACTACTAACCTTTTTTTGGGTATCCTCTGAATATTAGACTACTCTGTTAATCGTTTTCTTGCTTTTATCAGTAAGCTTTTTGCTAATCTTTTAATTATTACAAAGGGGAAGAAATACCAAGGGGAAGAAATCAAATCTATCTTTCTTGCTCCTCTGTGAGACAGGGGGAGATAAGAGAGGGAGAGTTGCATGCATCGAGGGAGAGTTGCATGCATCGATGAACTAAGACATGAAACCTCAGGGAAGTCCAACTAACTTTAAGTAAAATTGACTATCAAGATTATTATTAATATTTTGATTAATCTTTTAATTATCAAAAGGGGCAGATTGGTAACTCCTTACAGTTAGTTGATTTTGCAAAATAAATACTTAAGGCGTCGATATTAATATTCGTAGGTCACAAATTCAAAAAGGAAATCATCAATATAAATGACTTCAAGAAGGAAAAGAATATTGTCTTGAAGTTGCAGAAAAGCATTGGAAACGCAAGACTAAAATCTAAATGACAAAAGAAGGAAAGGAATATATGGTTAATCAACATATGGATAAAGTTTAAATGAAGAAGAATACTCACACACTTGGCAGAGATTACAACCAAATCATCAACAGAGGAAAAGCCATGAATCAACCCACAAGATAAGAAGTAATGGATCTGCACAAGGAAATGATCACACCATCAAAAGGAAAGAAGACAAACATTTAACTTCCATGGATCCAGATCACTGATCGCTCAATCAAGGACCACCAAAATGATCTTTCTATGAGATAACCCCTTGGGTTTTTCCTTACAGAGCACAAATCATATCTACACAAATTGACCGAGTTTTTTAGTATGAAATACGCAACTTGTCTACGCTTAGAAACATTTTCTTTTGTCTTCAAAATCTTTGTAGCACGTGAGTGTGAAATTTAAAAAAGAAAAGAGAAAATAATAATTTGAGTGTTATGTATAAAAGTTAAGCAGTGTCAAGTGAAATCGGATTTTGCATATCAAACAGGATTACAGTTTTCAAATTTCATTTTACATTAGGATATCTTTCAAATTATGATAAAGGAAACCCTTGAAACCCAAGGGGGATTGAGTGCCCACCGTATTGGTAATCCGAACAAGGATAAAACCTTTTGTGTGAATTATTACTGCAACTTTGTATTATTGTTTGTCTTACTACTAACTTTCATGTGATACTACTATCGATTACTGGTAGTGTCACGACCCAAATCAGGGACGCGACTGGCACCCACATTTACCCTCCTATGTGAGCGAACCACCCATCTAAACCTTAACATTTCCAGATATATAACATAAATAATGCGGAAGACTTAACTCAATTAATACAACAATCAATACTATTATTATTCTCCCCAAAATCTGGAGTCCTCCTCACAAGAACCTCTATCTCAAATTACTTAACTAGAATTCTAATACCAAAATCACTAAAAAGCTAAGCTAGTCCATTCCGGAAGTGTTCAAAGGCCCATCAAGAACTTGAAGAAGAAGACCAGTCAAGCAGACGCATTATCTCACCCTGAATTTCCGATGAGTGAAGACTGGCTAGATCTGCTTTGAGTTGAAGTTGACAGAAACTTTGCCTGCATTACACCAATACAAGAGGAAAACATAAAAGTAGGGGGTCAGTACAAACACACGTACTGATTAGATATCATCGGCCAACTCAAAAACTTAATCAGTATCTAAAATAATAATGTACATCACTTACAATACTCACATGTCGCAATAATCACATGATTCCATCAATACTAGCAACCGAGTTCAACACCTGAAGGACTCACGTCTCAATACCATACTTATTTGGGAATTACGTTCATTAGATTGGTATATTCATTATCTTTTCAAGATTCATTATCTTTCTCCTCTTGTGTCGGTACGTGACACCCGAGTCCTCTATTTCTATCCTGGTGCCGGAACGCATGGCACTCCGCTCCTCATTCCTAGCCTGGTACCGGAAAGGGGCAACCCGATCCATTTTCTACTCCTGGTTGGTCGAAACGGGACCTCCGATCCTCAATATCTATCCTGGTCACCGAACGTGGCACCCATCCATATTCTATCCTGGTGGTCGAACGTACCTCCGATCCTCAATATTCTATCTATCCTGGTAACCGGAACGTGGCACCTATCCATATTCTATCCTGGTGTCGGAACGTGACACCTCCGATCCTCATATTCTAATCCTGGTACAACACGAAACGTGGCCAGCCACCCCGATCCCTAATTCATCAAGCCTTCTT
>JAKWJA010001125.1:0-25395 GCA_027704765.1 Solanum habrochaites
TTTCCTGGAAAGAGGTTTATCTTTTGTTGGTTCCTCGGCATAGTTCAGAAAAGGCATAGAGTTGATCGAGCTAAATTTGAGGTATTAGAGAAACTTCCCCTACCATCTCTTAAGGTGGTGAGACTCTTTCTTTTGGCATGCGCTTTTTATCGAAGATTCATCAAAGACTTTCAAGATATTGCCCACCTCCCGTGTGCAAACACAGGCTGGAGAAAGATTTTTAATTATTGTTTTGATGATCTTGTTTTTAAGGCCTTCGGTGAACTAACAGAAAATTGGTATCTGCGCCTTCATTATTTCCCCGGATTGGACGTCATCCATTTGCGGTAATGCTGCTATTTCTAGTGGGGTAAGCTCTTTGTGTAGACTGGGAGGGACAAGACAGAGGAAAAACAAATTCTTCACCCCATCTACTATGCTAGTAACGCCCTAAATGAAGCTCAGAATAACCACATTGTACTGATAAAAGAACTCCTAGCAGTAGTATTGTTTTCTTTGTGAAATTTCGCTCCTATTGCTAGGTACTAGAGTTATAGTGCATACTGGACCATATCAGGCATTGAGATATGTTGCATGGCGAAAAAGGGACTCGAAACCAAAGGCTATGTCGTTTGGTACGACTGCTTCAAAAAGAATGTTGACTTTGAAGTGCTGGATAGCAAAGGGACTGAAAATTCAAGTTGCTGATCATTTGTCTTCGTCTAGAGGATGACGTCATGAGAGAGTTAGGGGATAAGACTGACATATTGATGACACTTTTCCCCCGATGAACATGTATTGGCGCTCTTCTCAAGACTTTATTCCATGGTTTCGGGTAGATTTTGCGAACTATCTGGCTAGTGATATTGTTCCATCAGACTATCCTTTCATCAAGGAACAGTTCATGTACGAATGTGAAGAAGTTCTTTTGGGATAACCATACTTGGTATGGAGTTGTGCCGACGGGCTTATTGTCGGCGTTGTGTGCCAAGAATTTTTAAATTTTGAGTAGGGTGGAGGCATGCCATTCTCAACCTGTTGGCGGACATCCAGTGGTACCGAACCAGCTCGGCAAGAATAGCGCAATGTGGTTACTCTTGGCCAACTCTCCAATCAAGATTTCTCATGGTTTGCTAAGCATGTGACAATGTCAACGTTGATGGTGGTATTTCAGGAAGCAAGAGCTCCCTCTAAAACCCATTTCTTGTGATGAGTTGTTTGATGTGTGGGTATTGACTTTATGGGGGCGCCTTTCGTGGTCTCATGGGTGAAGGTACATTCTAGTCGCAGTTGGATTATGTTCTAAATGGGTCGAAGCCATACACTAGCAAACACTGAAGGGAAGCGTGTCCCTCCTGCATTTTTGAAAAGAATATATTCCTCCTCGTTTTGGCACCCCAAGGTGCATCATTAGTAGTGATTGTGGCTCCCACTTCTGTGCAACAGATTATTCAAAGGGTTATTGTAGAAATATGGGGTTCTCCATAATGTGGCCACTCCTACCACCCCTCAACTAGTGGCAAGTTTTGAAGTGTAGAACGAGAGATCAAACAAACGATATTATTCCCAAACCGTGAAGCTAGTAGAACGGATGGGGGGTCAAGGAGTCTTGACATATCTCTTTTGGGCCTACCGGACAGCATATACTACTCCCATTGGTATGTCTCCCATACCAATTTTGTTATATGGGAAACTTGTCAATCTACCGTGTTGAGTTCTGCATAAGCCATGTGGGGCTTGAAGATGTTAAAAATGATTGGAGCGAAGCTGCAGAGCCAAAAAGACCTGTTAAATGGGTTACTGACTTGAATGAATTTCGCCGTGAAAAAGCCTATGAAAGCTCAGCCCTATACAAAGAAAAATGAAGAAGTCAACCATGACAACAAGAATGAAAAACGAGAGTTTATGTTGGGGATTTGGGTGGCTTTATATTCAGTTCCAGATTGCGCTTGTTTCTGTCAAACTCAAGTCCAAATGGACTGGTCCTTCCACGGTTACCCAACCTTCCTCATGGAGCAGGTTGAGTTGGAAACCAAGGAGGGTGTGCGGTTCGGTGAATGGACAGCGAATAAAAATCTATCTCGTGCATAGCGAATCGGCTAATGAAGTGATCGAGGGCCGTACCATCTTGATGGAAGTCCTGAGTAATCCAGTGTCCCCAGTTGTGCCGCGACCTCAATCAGGCGCTTGAATGTGAGGCACCGCAATACTTATGTCTTTTTTAATAATTGTTAACTTTTTTCTATTAATGTAATGGGTTTTAAATTGCCAGTGCACATCCACCCGGAAATTCTGCAGAACACTACTTCGCAGTAGCCCTTTTGACGGAACACAACACGGACCGTGCATCCATGTAACGGACCCCGTCGTATGCTTCCGGTCCACACCATGTAAACGTAATTTCTGTCAATTTTTTGAATACTAGGACACACAACGACGATCCTACGCGGGCCGTCACAATTGCGACGGACCGTCGTCGGGAAACCGTCCGCTGATTAAGAAATCTAACCCCGACCCGACCCGGCTGGACCCTTTTCAAAATCTGCCGTGTTACACATACACTCCCCACCCCTGCATATTTCACCCCATTATTTCTCGCATTCCTCTGCATCTCCCCTCTTCTTTTCATTTCAACTTCCAACTCCCCCCACTGATCTCACTCCCCACCAATCTCCCCACACCTTTCATTTTATCTACTAGTGGGTGCTGCTGCTATTTTGGTATCCGTACTTGCTATACCCTGATCATCCTCCCACTTGTGTTTTCTCCATTTCCCAAGGTATGTGTCTCTAAATTTATACCTTTATTACATTTTGTGTTTAGCTTAGTTAGTATTAGCTTTTAGTTTTTAGTGGTATATTATTTCCATTGATTGTGATTATTTCTAAACCTAGGCTCAACCTGTTCGAATATGCCATGTTGATACCCTAGGCAATAGGTATTTTGCATTGGTAGTTTCTTAGTAATTGGGATGACAAGATAGGCAAATCCACAAACACTACAACGAAGACCATGGGGTTCATCGTGGTTGCTTAGGGTACCCTGTAGTGTCTGCCACTGTCACTCAAATGAGACCCGAGGTAAAACAAAAAGCAACCTATTCCCTTCCCTCTGCTGCCGCCCAGAAAGCGACTGACCATCTTAGTGTCCCGTTCCCATAAATCCTATCACAAACTGAACCCACACACGTGTGACGGACCGTCGTATTCACGACGGTCCGTCCTGCACGTACCGTCAAATGGTCATAGCCCCTCTGATAAGGGTCTCCCAATATTTTCTAAGTGTCCTACGACGGACTCTTACGACGACGGAGCATCATACCCACCTACCGTCCGTCTGCACGAACCATCATATGGTCAGAGACCCCTCTGATAAGGGTCTCCTCAACATTTTTCTAAGTGTCCTAATCCCTCGACGGCGTCTTACCAACGGCCGTCATAACCCACGACTGTCCTCCTGCACGAAACCGTCATAATGGGTCAGAGACCCTCTGATAATGGGTCTCTCCCCAACATTTTTCTAAGTGTCCTACGACGGACTTCTTACGACGGACTTCATACCCACCGACGGTCCGTCCTGCCACGACCGTTCATGCTGTCAAGACCCGCTATAGTGTCTCCAACATTTTCTAAGTTCCTACGACGGACTCTTACGACGGACGTCGTACTAACGACGGTTCGTCTTACTTGACCGTCTGATGGTCAAGCGACCCCTCACTGATAAGTGTCCCTCCTCCCAACAATTTTCTCATTGTCCCTAAACACGGACTCCTTAACGACGGACCGTCGTACTCCCTACTTTCCGTCCTCGCTCGAAAACGTCATGATAGTCAGAGACCCCCCCTGCAGGGTTCTTTATATATACATAGACATTACACACGACGACTCATGACGGTCCGTCAATTAGCCACGACGAGGCCGTCATCGGGTCCTCGGCGTGGATACAGTTTCCATATTACTACACACTATTTTCAAAGTTTAATGTATATTAGCTTTGCCTGTCTTGCTTGCACTACTCATACTAATATTGCTCCTTTTACAGGTATATCGACTAGGCACCCAACAAGAACCCGAACTAATGCACCGGGCGATCTAAGTCCTGTCGCCCCCTCCTGCCCCGCAATGGTCATCGCTCTGATGTTAGCGGGAACCCTGAGTACTGCCCCCAGGCACACCGTCCGCCCCTTCCCGTGTGCAACCTCCCGAGCCACACCCAAGAAGGTGGCCGTCCGGCGTAGTCACTTCCGCTGCCTCCCAGTCGATGAGGAGCGCACACTGACCCCCCCGGCACGAAAAACCCAGGTCTACCCCACTCTGTTGTTCAGCCCAATGAGGAAGGAGCGTCTTTCTGGCTCCTTAGCGTAATCCTTGTCCGAGGAAGCTTTCGACGAAGGCTCTGCTGAGTTTCACCAGCACCCGCCACTGCTGCAAAGCGTCGTCCTCGTCTGATGAGGCTGAACAGTTTCATACTTTACAATCCGTCGCAACCAGCCTAGGTTCCCCCCACCCCAGCCTCTCTTACCAGCCAAACTGGGGTGCCATTGCAGCCAGTTTTCAAGTGTACTGTTTCCGCGCCAAAAAAATTCCTGACTGATACAAGGAGTAATGACTCAGACACCCCTTGGCAGCGGCGGGTACTTCAGGGAGATCTCCCCTCGATGCCGGAGATCCGACAACCTATCACCATGGCATCGCTTATAAGTGGACAAAAGCCCGTCCGTTGGGACGATCAACAGCGAGAAGTGGTCCGAGAGTTCTACGCATCTACGTAGCGACTCTCCGATGACAGATCGATAGAGGCTGCTTCCCCTAAAACACAGGCCCCACTTGAGCAGGTTTCGAGTCCGGGGCGTCAAGGTTGACATTTTCCCTGCCCCACTATCCGCCGGTTCCAATACGGGAGAGAGTACAGATGCTAACGCGGACTCCCAACTACCGAGTTTGACTACGTTGGTAGATAGTGAAGGATGGGCATCTTGTTTGCGTGATAGGCAACTGAGAGAGAGCCACCAAGAGGTGGATGCACTACTGCCCTATCAGTCGACGTAGAGGGTGCAGATTGGTCACTGACCGAAGGGTGTTATCAAGAAGGCCAACCTCCACGTTCGCGTAGTCTTGTGGCTTGCTCGGTCCCGTCACTCTGCCTTTCCCCCACAAGCTGCTTATAAGCATCATCACTTGTAGCGCGCAGTTTTTTAGCTTCGATGATATCCCCGGATTTGAGGTCGACTATTCATTGCTTCTCCAGCAGTCATGTAGAGAGGGCATTCAAGGTCATTACTACCTATCCCTTCCGTTAACGATTTTTTGCCCTTTGCAGGACCGCAGGTGTGTCCATAGGCCACATAGTCATTTGCATGACCCCGTAGGGCCAACCGTTGACGTCGCCTCATCAGAGACGAGGCCAATTAGGTTTGCCCCACGTCGAGGGCCCCGCCAGATCTGCCACCACTTCTGATGATCTTGCGATACGGTGGTGCCCAATGCCGCTACCGCTACACGAGTCCACTGACACTCCCCCGATCGATCCTAATCGTCGGGTATTAGCCCAGCCCAAGCCCCGAGCTTACTCGCACAGCCCCTTTACCATTACCCCACTCCCTTACCACCGGCCCCGCTTGCTAGAGCCAACAACTACTGGCGGCACAAAGGCCACTCTTCTCTTCTGCATCATAATCCAGCCATGGATTGCAAAAGTCCCCCCCCCCCCTATTACTGAGTCTGAGAGCGCGTATGGAGAGGAAGATGCAGCGGAAGATTGTTGAGGTTTCACCAGCGACTAGATCATTTGAGTGAGAGGTTTCCCCGCCCAGCACCTCCGGTAGATGGTGTCGACTCTTGAGGCAGCTCGACAGTCTTTCGTGCAGACATCGAACACGATCCTATAGGCGAGAGTGCCTTAGCCTGTTGAGCTGGTTAGGACCTGTATTGGCGGCCTCCTGTTGCCACCTCAGACATTCACTACCAACCGTCCCCCCTCGAGAGAGTTGCCAGAGGCGTGGGGTCGATCAGAAGAGAGGCGCGGCAATGAAGAAGGAGGCGTCAGAGATGGATGCCGCGGTAGAGCCTCACTTGCTGAGGCGGGGCACACCAAATCAGAGCATCGCAGATAGGCGGCTGGGGCGTGTAGCTCCCAGCCTGTAGATACATGCAGGAGGCCCTACTATGGTGCGGTGGTTGCTGAGAGACATCATGAGGGTGTCCAATTGTGCTTAGGACACACTGAGGGTGTCCAGATTGCATAGGGATGTGAGGGTTTCGGTGAATCCTGACCCGACCAGCTTTTGATCGAACTGCGCATCGCCACAGGTTTGCTTCACCTACCCCTCTAATCTTTAGATTTTTTGTTTTAATGCATGGGGACAAATTGGCATGCTTTTTTGTTGGGGGTGGGGTAAATGGAAAGTGAGTGTTAGGGTGAAGTCCCCCCCCGCCCTGAGTAGCCCAATCACTCCATCCTCTTTGGGGTTTTCTTGTCTTGAGTTCTTTTTTCCCCAAAAGAACTTGATTGTTTTTTTTGGTTGACCGAAGCCGTTTCGTCATGTTTATATTCTTTGTACAGTAGTTTTTTTTAATTTCTAGAGATGGATGCTAAAATGATATCCTGATAACATTGAAAACAACGCATGACTAGGCATAGTACCTGACATTGTGTGGCTCTAAGCGTGAAATAGAGGTACAAACCATTTGCATTATCCTAAAGGTCTTTAATTCGAAACTAGGTGTCTATAATCTGGTAAATAGTGAGGACATGTCCTGAGAGTGAGGAAATTTTAAATAGTCCCACTATCGGTACTGAGCGAGAACTTTGGCTTGGTTGTCCTGCTAAAAGTAAGATGTCAACCACAATTTGGAAAGGATCCATAGGCCCTTATTTTCAAGAAAGCCCATTTCTAACCCAAAGAAAAGAAACCGAATGAAATTTATCCTTCTTTGATCCAAATAATCTGAGCTTAAATTAGACCTTTCTTTTTCCACCTTAACTGATCTTTTTCGAGGAACAATGTGTTGGCCTGGTCCTCCTTGGACATGTGGCACCTCCAGCTTATGCCAAAAGTGCCATAGTGAGGTGCAATCCTTAAACAACCTTTGGTTTTGGGGCCCTACCCAACTTGGGTGTAATTGTGTACCTTGACTCATGGCAAAGCCATGATTTGCGGGTGGCTATTAATTAGAGGAATGCCTCTGGAAAGTGGGGTTGAAAGAACAAAAGAGGAGAAAGAACAAAGTAAAGTGACTAGAATAAGTTTAAAGAAAAGTAGAAAAAGAAAAATCCACTACACAAATTGAAGAAAGAAGAGAAAATGTGAGCCAAAGGGAAAAGAGTATGAGAAAGAAAACTGGGCGCGATAGATTATAAAAAGTTAGGTTTAGCCGTATGTCCAATGAGGGCAAAAAGTCACTAACGGATACCCTAAAATGACCTACCTGACCCGAGCTATGTTACACGCTAAAAAAATCCCTATCGTTATCTAAGGGTTGTCTTCCGACTTAAGGCAGTGAAATAGGGCAAGTTATGGAATAGGTTAGGTGGGGGGGGGGGGGGGGGGGGGGGGGGGGGGGTGGGGGGGGGGGGGGGGGGGGGGGGGGGGGGGGGGGGGGGTGAATGAGTTTGACTTTGTTCTTCTGATAGCGAGTGTTGAATGGTAAAATCCTTATACGCAAACGAAATCATTGTGTGAAAAATGAGGATTTTGTTCTAAAGGTGAGGACATTAGTTTGCAATACCACCTTGTTAGCACCTCGTGAGAAATTTGAAGAGGATGGTGTTTAGTGCAATGGTGAGTCTGTGTCATGTTTCCAAATCCCACAAATTCAATCCTAATAGTGATAGCATGCATAGATTTGATGAGATTAATCTAATTGATAGTCCAAATGATTGGTCAAGGAAAAACATATACTATTGTCAAAGATTGTGTAGTGCGTCATAGTGCGTCACTTTGAGGAACAAAAACGATTTAGTTGAGGTGAAAACCAAGGAGATAAATGGGTGTTTTTATATACCGTGGTTTCACGTATAATTAATCTTTTTCCCTTACGTTTACGTGCTCCAAAAGCTCTTCCTTTTTGTTCTAATTTTTATTACCATTTTTCTTTGTTTTTCAGGAAATCTGCCCCAAAGCCAAATGCGGAGATTTTGAGAGATACAGCAGAAGAGACCACCTACGGAGCTGATGACAGGTCCGTCATGACTGTGACTGTCCGTAGGTGGCAGGCGTAGAGAAGCTGCTGAAGGAGCGATGGGGAAGTCCTGACAATTATGGGATTACGAGCTTGTGACGTACCTTCATGGCTATGACGGTCCGTCCTGAGTCCTTCGTGAAGATCCGAGAAGTTTATCCCGTAACCCAATTCCCAAGAGTTAAGTCTTTTGAAAGAGAAACCCTCGACGGACCGTTTTGCCTATTACCGGTCCGTCACACTTGCCGTTGAGGGGAATGAAGAAAGGCAATCATAAGAAATTACCCCAAGTATGGGACGACTGAGTCCACGTGGTCCGTCATGGACCACGACGTCCGTCCATGACCCCAACGGTCCTTTCATAACACGACGGTCCGCATGACCACGACGGTCCGTCGCGTGTCCGTCGACCCAAGCCTCGTTTTGGCATCATTTCCAGTAATTATAACCCTTGTTTAATTAGGTTTTATTTTTTAATATAAAATAGTTCAAAAATCTCCATTTTGGGAGGTTAGACTCTGCTAGATTATAAATCATATTATTAGACTTTGTTTATGAGTGGTTTGATTCTTTGGAGATTGCGCTACAAGTAACTTTTTGGTGATTAATAGAAGCAATTTTTCTGGAGTTTACTCTTCTCATTGAAGTAAGTACATGAATCCTTATTTAATAATATTTTGAAATATTGGTTATGGGCTATGAGTAACTAAACTCCATAACTAGGATTTGTTGGAACCATAGGCACATAATGAGATTAAACAACCCTAGCTAAAAATAACATTTTCTAGAACAGTGTCCTTGGCATGTATTAATAATTCTTACTAATTCTTCCTATCGCTTAGAGTCTTTTTTAACGAATGATCAAAAACGTTAGAACTCTCCTTATTCTACTTAGCGGACCAAGGAGTAGATAAATAGGAAAAGAATTATTAACATAGATTTAAGGTCATAACTATCTAATAGGCTAATATTGATTGGTACGAGGTAGTAACTTAGTCAAATATCGAATATGAATGCTTAAATGAGGTAACGCTAAGGGTTTATGAAAGCAACACCACGTAGCCGGACCCAAGGTGCGGAGTGGATTTTTCAGATGCCGGACCAAGGATGTAAGAAATACATAACTTATCACTTTGCATGCAAGATACTAGGAAGAATTGTTATAGTTTAGAAATTAATCAAGTTCTTAACCTGTGGGGAACACGTAAACCCTAGTTACTTTGATTAATTGATTAAACCCAACTTTCAAAACTGTTAAGTGTCTCCTTTGCATTTCGTTAGTATCTTTTTTACTTATTAGAAATACAAACCCCCCTTTTTTAACATTTTTTATGTTATTTACTTTCTAAGGAAGTATCAACCGAACATATAATACAATTAAAGTTAGTCTAGACTATTTTCCTCCCCTCGTTGGAACTATCCCAACCTCACAGTTGGGTTATTTACTTACGCGACCTGCTTTACTTCTTATTTGAGAAGTATTGAGCGTATCATCACACACCTCCAACCACAAACAAACGCTATTTTCTTCCTCAATACAAGAAATTACTAAAATAGTCAATAAAAGAAGACAAGTGGGAGGTCAAAAAGGATCCTATCTACAACACTCGCTCCATTTCGGGGCGGTCACGTTCCCGATTCAATATTAAAATCTTTGGGCATCAATGCGTGGTTTCCTCAAAGCATACAAACTACTCCCTAAGGCCTTTTTCCTGACATCTCTGGCATCAATGTCCTGAATTCCTGGATGTGCAATAGTCTCTTCTAGATCTGGCAGGTCTCTATGTATACTCTCCACTCTCATCTCAATCTTCTCCTTGTTAGTCTGTGCCTCCAACTCACCAACTGGTATATCATTCTGATGTGCATCTCCAGTGGTGGCTAGAGGAATGTCAAAAATCTGTAGGGCATTCATATCATCTATTTGCTCCAATAGTGAATTAAAGTCTGTAGACTTGAGATAGTCAACATTTTTTCTTAGATTCACAACCTCAACTTTCAATGTCGTAACATCAGAATTCTCCCCATGTCTACTCTCACAATACCGGTGCTCTTTTACGCGGTTGTATGTCAAGGTTAGTTCTTGCCAAATCTGATGCACATAAAAAAAAGTTAAAATCATTCAAGCAAAAGTACAGAAGAAAAGAGTTGCAGAAAGACTCACTGAACCATTCGGTGAGTAGTCGAATCTCTTTGGCGATCCACATCGGGCTAGCCAAAAGGATTGTCTCAAAAATTCCCAAAAAATTTGGCATGTTGGTGATAGGAAAGGCCTTTCGGCATATCACCCACACCATTCGAACAAACAACTATTAGCTCGTCAAAAGTTACAAAGATTTTAGGGATTAGGGGCGCCAAAAAGGCGATGAAGAAAGACCTTCGATGACTTGCCAAGTGCATTCGGTGAACTCAGACTTCTCGCCAAAAGTTACAGATTCTTACTCAAGGCCGATAAGGGGAACTTTGGAGAACCACTAAGTGGTTCGACGAGCTCTACCAATCTTGCCAAAGGTCTCAACTTGCCTACCTTCAACCTTAACCTCTAAATTCAACCCCACATCCCCCGAAAACAAAATCAAAACCTGCACCATTTCAATTAAACTAAGAACCATTACAGCCCTGCCCTGTTGAATGAGGCTTCAAATTGGTCGTATATATGCTGCGCCAATTTTGACAAATTTGAGGGGCCATTGGACAATTGTTTTCGCTTTAAGAATGAACGGCAACACAGCTCCATTATTGGAAAAATTACGTCTTTGGCACACCGCGGTTAACTTAATACTATCTCACCTGTATAGACCTAATAACAACAAAGCCACACCCAATAATTTTAATAATTCTAAGAATGAAAAATTAGGGAAAAACTGATTAAGGAATTATAGACATGATATTCGAATTACATTAAGAGAACAAGCATACATTTACTATCAGAGTGGACCAGCATAGATCACTAAGATAAACAATCATTGCATATTAGTAAAAATTCGCTAAGTGAAAATTTGGGGTTCGAAAACAACCTTTGATGCTGATTCAAAACTTTAAAAAGCTAGGCGACAAAGAAATCCAACTCCCTACACAAACTTAACGACTAAAAGGTGATAAAAATGCAAAAACATAGAAAAACTTATGCAGGTGTGAGTTTATGAAGTTCAAAAGTGAGGGAAAATGAAAGTGTTTAAAAGTTTAAACCTTTGGCCTTTAAAAACAGGCTAGTTCTCTCCCATTTGGTGACATAAGTTTTGCTCGCCGAGTGGGAGTTTTCCCGGCCGAGTATTATAGGACCTCCAGTTAATATGGGGGATCGAACGGCGAATTAAATTGGGATCATCAACCTGGTTAGTAATTCGCCAATTTGTTCCTGGGTCTA
This sequence comes from Solanum habrochaites, assembly GCA_027704765.1. NCBI lineage: Eukaryota > Viridiplantae > Streptophyta > Magnoliopsida > Solanales > Solanaceae > Solanum > Solanum habrochaites. The sequence continues at coordinate 11,527 of JAKWJA010001125.1, forward strand.
TAGACTCCAATTTCAAAAGCTCTCGTGTTCAACAATGCTCTAAGTCACGCTCGCCCACCTCTTTGGCGAGTCGCCTACTAGACTTTCTAGCTCGCCAATCTGCACTTTTCAGATAAATTCCCACCTTACAATAAAAATAAAACCTACATAATCAATACACAATTATTTCTAAAATAAAAATAAAGCGATAAGACTTGGGTTCCTCCCAAGGAGCGCCTTAGTTAAAATTGTGGTACGACACAAGTCCCCACTTAAGTTTCTTTAGTGGGATTTGACTCATTTTCATAAGGCAACTCACCTTCTTGGTTTGGGTAGAGACAAGACAACACTTGGTCTAGTTAGGACTCCAGTAGCTAAATAAACATGAAAAATGAGAGGTATGTAAGCTATACACATGATGTTGGATTTTTTACCCACACGCCAAACTGTTAATTTTAGTCTAATGTTTATTCTCAAAATTTGGAATGATTTAAATTCTTGATAGTTTCCTTCTGAGATTCAATTCTAATCTTGTCTATTGGGGTTTTGATTATTTGTGAAGATGAAAGTGACTTTTTGGAGTGTTGTTTTGAGTGTATTAGTGTGTACTCAGATTGGATCACTGAATCTAAGGAAAATTTGAGAAAATAAATAGATTAAAAATGATTTATGGTCAGAAAACGAGAGACAAAATTTGTCGAAAGCTTGCATGGGGAGATGCTGGCGCGGCGCGCCCTAGATTCTACCAAAGGTCTGGGGCAATGCGCCCAAATGATGTCTTTGACTTTAGGGGCTGGCGCCCCGCATTTCGAATGCGCCAGGGTCATCTGCCCCAACTTCTTTTCCATCGACTGTCCCGTTTCAACTTATTTAAAGTGTATATTCACTCATTTTTATTCTAAACACTGTAAACCACTTCTAAACAGTTAGAAATCATTCATAAAATTAATCATAACCTTGAATTAATAATTTAAATTCAAGTTAAAGTTAATATTATGTTTTAAGAGTTCTTTCGAACCTTTTGAGAGAGTTCTTTTGAGAGGTCTTCTACAACTTCTAGTAACTTATTTCAACACTCAAGCAATTGAATATCAGAGAAAACATAATTTATTAATGAGTCTACCTTTTCATCATGAGATCCTCCAGTCCTGATCCAAAACTAACTCCTTAATTTATAATTCACAATTCATGGAGAGTTAAGTGTCAAGTTCAAGAATTCTTAAAGTCCCAATTCTATTCTGAATTCTTTGAGATCCATCATTGAACTGAACTCAGTTTTGAGAAATAAATAAGAGAATAATAAGAGTCACATACATGGGTTCCATGCAATATGTAGACTTTTGAATTGATTTGTTCATGCCCCCAACTTTGGCATGAACCCATCGGTTGAGTACCTTTGAGAGGAGTAGTATCTTCAAGTTATAAGTCTTGATTATTGAGTTACGAATCTAATTTGAAATTATATTTCTAATCATGGGACTTTTACATGTTACCCTTGAAGTCCTTGCGTTGAATTGTTCATGCCCATAATTTCACATGAACCCTATAAGTTAAACAATCTCGAGATGAGGAGTACCTTTTAGGACTCCGATTTTGAGTTAGTCAGCTATAAATTTTGCAGAACCCACAAAGTTGCATCATGAATAATCCTTAAATATGATATCATGAACCTTCATTCCATAACTTCAATTCAAGAGGAAAGCCTAAGAGTCAAGTTAGAAGTGAAGAAACAGTCAAAAGCAAAAGTTTATCAAGTTTCTCAAGTCTTTTACCAACATTTTTAAGTTTTGTTTTTAAACTAAAGTTTTCAATTTTAAGATAAAGTAAAGAGTTGATTCACTTTCCAAAAATTCATAAGGAACTAAGTATTTCTACAGATTTTATAAATGTTTTCATATTTAATATAAGTGGAAACTAGGATTTCCATAAGAGTTTTTATCAAGAAAATAGAACATCGATTCCAAGAGAGCTTTTAAAGCAAAGTGTTAGGTAATTATCTCAACCTAAAGAAAGAAGTTATTTTAAAAGCATATGAGATCAAAGTATAATTTTGAGAGTAGTATTGAGCACCGATATGGGGGATGCAAGTTCATAATAACTCAAGTCTCCATAAACCACATCATGGATATTAGTGGGTCATGCTTTTTTGATGATAATATAAGTTAAGTTAGTGGATCTATTATGTTAATATAGCTTCCTATACTGATGACAAGGTATAGGTCGGTCCTTGGCAGCGCGAGGTAAAATATTGTATCATCACTATAACTCTTAGTGATGGTTGTTGGTTAGAAAAACTCCTGCATCAGTATTTGCATGGTTCCTCAAGGGGTTCTACTTAGTATGAATGGGGGTATGAGACTTCATTCAGTCCTTGAAAAATAGCTTTGAGAGGAGCTTGTATATGTTTCTTTTATGAATTATGACCCGGTTGACACACATTTAAAGCTTTTCTTTCTTTATATTGTACTTGTTGTTAAATTTCTTTATAATGAAATGAGTTCAGTTAAGTATCCAGAGTTGAGTATATTCATATGTGTATTTTAAGTTGAGTACCTTTCATATCTCAGAGTTGAGTATCTTATATTTTTAGTTGATTTGAGTTGAGTGAGTTCAACAAAAGTTAAGCATGTTTCTTTTTCATCAAGTTCAAGTTATTTTGTTTTAGAATTCCCCTTATATGCTCGTGCATTCCACGTACTGAGCCACTTGTCCTGCATCTTCTTATGATGTACACACAGGTATTCAGGATCATCAATAGGAGCATCGTTGATACATCTGAGAGCTTGAGTTAGCTATGTTGAGCCTCCTAGGTTCTGGAGGATTTCCTTTACTTTTTAGTACAGTCAGGATGTTGTGGGTATTGTCCCAATTTCCATTTTTATCAGTTAGAGGCTTATGGTGGTCGTTTAGTTAAGAAGTTTGCTAGATACTTATTTACATGTATTAAATCTTTAAAGCAACTTAACGTTGCATGTTTTATGGCGAGTATAATATCTTATTTTATTGAGAGGGGTTTTTTATTAAGTTTTAAATCTTGCTATTTTTAGTTTCAGTAATTTTATTCTTTTTAAGTTTTTGCATCTTAAGTAGTATTCGTTGTTGCCAACAGGATAGGGTTTCGCTTTGGGAACAAACAATAGTTATTTAGTGTCGGGAACCACGTCCCGATGTAAACTTGGTCATAACAAATTTGTTATCGACTTTATAGTTTAGTGTCCTATGTGTCTACTGAAAAGTCGTGTAAGGTAGGATCTATTTTATATGGTTGTGAGAGCCCCACTTCTATACAAAATGACTACAGAATGACGAGAATTTCCCTTCTTTCATCATACTCTTAATCTTGCAAACAAGAGCTAATCCATAAAGATTCTATTCTAACTCAGGGTTTCATATTAATTTAACTAACCCATCTACTAGGGTGGTTGAAAAGAAAATTTTAAAGATCATTATCGATATTTTCTTAGCCAGATTCTTTCTGAGAAAGTCATTAGATTCTAGAGGGTCTTAATAGAAGTCCAAGAGTATGTTAAGTGTTAAGTTTACGAGGAATGCACCCATATTAATTTGATTCATGCGTTTGAGCTAAAAGTGAGTTATACTCTTTACTTTAAGCCTTGTTTCAGTTGAGGTCATTTTTAAGAAGTTATTTAGAGCTTTGGTATGATTTTCAGCTAAAATAGTAGCATGAGTAATGAGATCATGAGTAGCACTAGTGTCAACATCCGAGAAGTACCCCCTAGATGTAAACCAACCCGTCTTCATCGTCTTCGGTGAGACAAGACTAAGCCTCTTAGTCATTTGTCATACACAATTCATCCGGTTAAAAAGTGTTGGAAAATTTAGAACTTATCCATGCACATTTACTTCCGGAGGTTTTACTTATACAACTCTCTTACACATAATATATTTCATGAGCGAGTAATCAACAGACTCCTCGTATAGAAGATTACATAGTATTTCTATTTTTTATGCCACATATAGTCCAACATACATCATAAATAATCTTAACAAGTATGTGTTATAATAAATTCATGTAAACAAAATCGAACAATGTGGCCATAGCCCTTACACAAATGTATAATAGCACTTAGGGCTTACATAATATTTGAAACAACACGAGTTGGAATGAATTGTCTTAGACTATATACAAAGTAATATGGTAGCAGGTGGGGCTACGAAAAGTCGATCATATCCTCGAACTTGAGACATACCCTCCTCTCAATATTTTTTTTTTTGATTTTTAATTGTTGAAGAAAAGGGGTCTTTCCAATTAAAGTGACGTTTTGGGAAAAGGGAATACTATTCAGTTAAGAGTCGCCACTTGAAATTGATGTTTTGGTGTTTCCAATCCACCTTATTTAAAATCTTAATCAAGTAATGACTCTTTATTGGTTTGCGAACTAGAAATTCCGTGGTAAGGACTTCTGTTGACAGCGAGGGGAAGGTGTAGGCACCTCCTCGAGTCCCGTTGTTTCTAGCACGGGTCTCTTCAATTGAAAGACTTTGATATGACTGACTTCTTTTGATATTATTATTTAACTTAATAATCCAAATGTTTTTATTTTATGTCTTTCATTTACTTTAAAAAAAACTTATTTAAAAAATCGTCTTCTTTATTTGTATTTATTTAAAAAAAAAGGAGGTTTTTAGTATTTTTTATATGTGTCCATTTCAAAGATGAACCCGTCATATTATATTAGTTATTATTTTCTTTTATTTTGTATTAAATATTATTTTATATATAGTATTTATAGTATATCATATGTAGAATTGTATGTAGGTGTTTATAGTGAGGAATTATAATTTGGGGGTGTAGGAAAAAGATTTTAGAGTTCCAGTTAATTTTAGAATTGTATTGTACAATGATTTATTTAGTAGATAAAAAAAAAGACATTTATAAGATTTGAAGTCATTTTTATCAAGAAATCCTAAACTAGATTAGGAATGTTATTTTTTTTTTAATGAAACAAAATATGGTTCCTTTTTTAGAAATCTTTAGATTTTTCACAGTTTGAGTGTTTAATTTAGATTTTAATATATTTTGTTTGTTACTGTCGTTCTTTCAGAAAGGTGTAATTTCAATTTTTCTTTTTAGGTTTATGGTTTATTTTTTATCCTTTCTTTAATAATTATAGGGGGAGGGTAATTATATTAGTAACACATATATTGGGTTTATTGCCACTTTGGTATTCTCAAATGGGTTTTTGTCAATCGTGCCCTCTTTTTTTCGGGTCTTTTTTTTTTACGTTAGTCTTTGTTCTTCTAACTACAATGGTATTCTTCTTGGGTTTTTAATTTTCTGTTTTCGTGTTTTTTTTTAAATGATTCTTTTATTTGGTTTATTCTTGTCGTATTTAGGGAATCTGTCTGTAGTAGGTTAGGAATCACAGAACTATGTGTTGGTGATTCATGGAAAAGAGCCTGGACATGATTCTTTAGTGTGGTTAACAGTATGTTGTCTCAATTTTTAACGTGTTCTTCTTTTTTAAATTATATTTATTGCGAAATGTACAGTGACATTGTAGTTATAAATATTTTCCATTAACATTCTTCTTAGATATTTTTTTTATAAATCTTTAACTAAGAAAAAAAAATTATTTATATATCATAATCTAACAATCTACAATAAATTCCATAAAATCTTCTAAAGTGAAAATAGACGAAAAGATAATTAATCTATTTAATTCACAGCAATTCAATATCATGAAGCGACTAAATTGCAAAATATCTATCTAAAAACCTAATAATCATATAATGTATAATACATGTATTTGAAGTATTTCATGCTATTGTAATCAACTTTTCATAGAGGTAGTATTATTTAATTACGCGAGAATTTTAGGTACCTCGCTGGACAAAAATTGATACCAAAGTTAGTTGTTTATCCACGAAATTCGAATCACGATCAAAGGGTTCTAACGCTAACCTAATACTCAAAAGAAATAATCGTCTTTCTTTTTTTCTTTGTGTTTGCTTGTTTTTTCTCTTCTATATCTATCAATCTCAGTTTCTGTGTGTTCTCTATATTTCTCTATGTATATTTTTTTTCAACTAAACGTGTTTTTTATAATTATTTTTATTGAGAGTCTGGTGCTAATTAAAAGGAACGTAATAGAGTGGGATTAAGATTTAATTTGAAATATTGTTGAGGGAATTATGGTTGAGAAATAATCAAATAATTATCCTACTAAATAACATAAATAGGAAAAATAGTTTTTGGGAGTTTGAGGTTAATTTATAAGGGGAAGTTAATTTGAATATTTAGGACTCTTCTTCTTTTTTTCTACTATTATTTTTTATACTAATTAAAAGTTGAAGATTTAAAACAAATATCATAAATTCCTAATTTTTTATTATTAAAGTGATTTACCAAATTTATTTATTTTAAAAATAACTTTTTTTTAAAATTGGTATTAAATCTTTATTTTTGGTTAAAAATTAAGGTGTTCACAGTATGTCCCTCTTCCCTCTTTCTTGATAACATGAGAGTTTTTCATGCAAAGACGTGCAATTGACTACTTTTTTACTAAAAATATTTATGGCAAAATGTGAAAATTTAGTAATAGTAAGAGGGTTGACTGTGTCCTAACTTTTAAAAAAACTACCTATCCTAAGTTGGATGATAAGGAGTCCCAGGCATAGTTCCAATGAATTAGGTAGTCGAGTGTGTTTTGTCCGAGATTCCGGTTCGTAGGCTTCAACTATTACATAAAAAAACCAAATTGGCAGAGAAATATATGAAATCTATCTTCTTCGATAGTGCTAGTCTTCATTTGGATTCTCAGATATTGCGTCATCACCCTCTTTTGGTAGTTCCAACAACATCGTCCAGCCCTTTGGCTCTGGACATCTGAGTTTATAGATTGAAACTTCATGACCTTACTTCAGCTACTTACTGACATTTATTCTTCCTCCACATAATATTCTTAAAACTTATTTTCTTGAAAGATGAATTTCGTTTATTTTGAAACTGCAATTTGTGTACGGTGTAAGAAACCTGCAAACAAAAAAAAAATTCTGCCTGTTTGCAACTAGAAAATTTGTTAGTTATTGATGAAAGCTATAAAAGTCTTACTATAATAAAAATAATGTTTTTTATAGCGTATTAACGAAATGCACAAAAAAATAATACGAAAGGGAATTTTGTACCCAAATTGCAATCATGGGTGATGTAACTTGTTTAAGACTGGAAAAAACAATAGGGTTTTATTGTGCCCTATAGCCAACCCAGGGTTTAATTGTGGCCCTCTAATGACAATGAAAACATAAAATAGGGGTTATTGTGCCCTGTGGATAAAAGCGATTAGAGTTTAATTGTGCCTTTTTCTGAACACATGAAAAATAAATAGGGGTTTACTGGCACTCTATGCAATCGGTTTGTATTGTGGCTTGTGGGCAGACGTAAAAAAATGATATATGTTTTGTGCCCTATATGCAATCCCAGGGGTTATTGTGGCCCTTTGAAGACATAACCATATTAATAGGGGTTTATTTTGCCCTATATGCAACAGATGTTATTGTGCCCTGTTAAGACATAAAAAAATGATAGGGGTTATTGTACCTATATGGCAATAGTAGTGATATTGGTGCCTCTGAAGACATGGAAAAAAAATAGGGTTTAGTGCCCTATATGCAATCTAGGGTGATTGCGCCCATGTGAAGAATAAAACAAATGATAGGGGTTATTGTGTTATTGCAATCAGGGTTATTGTGCCCCGTAAGAAATTAAAAATAGGATAGTGGTTTATTGTTCCCTAATGCAAATACAGAGTATTGGTGCCTTTGAAGATCTTAAAAAAAATGGGATAGTAGTTATTTTTTACTTCTATATTAATTAATAATATTATTTTTTATATTATTTTTTATTTTATTTGGGTACATTGACCAATTTAAAAATAAATAAAATGCCCCGAGATTTGTTATTAAAGAAAAAAATAATTCCTTTTTTTTTTTTTGCATATTATAAGTGAAGAACAAAGGATCAAAAACTTAACCATCGCGGCGTTTGTAATCTAGGAATTATTGCCTGATTGGGCCTTTATATCTCTTTTCATTCACAGCCAGTAATTTTTAGTTCTATCTTTAATTGTTCTCATGACAGACAAGCAGTCATATTTGATAAATGGCGTCATTCCGTGATTTTTTACCAAGTAGACATTCTTATCTTTTTACTGTCGTCTTATGGTTTTCGTGAGATTTTTCACTCGATAAGACCCTCTTATTATTTTATTTTATTTTTATTTTTATTTTTATAACTACCATAGCTACAATGTCATTTTTCAACCTTGGAGATTTTGAAATAGCATGATCATGCTTTTATTGAGTGATTAAGACTTGAAACCTCAATGCAGGGCTGCCTACGTATCCTCTGTAGAATCAGTGTCAAACGTAGGTTCAATAATTTTTTTTTTCGTTTTTTTTTTGATTTATTTCAGAAATACAATGAAAACTTGGAAAATGAAGTATTATTTAATTATGCTTTGGGGGGACTTTAGTTTGTACCACATTAGTATTATTCGTATGAACCACATTCAACTACTTTCAAATTAACTTGAGGGCACGTTTTAGTAATTTATATAATTGTCAATGGTATCTCAAATAATGCCTTACGTAATTTACAAAAATAAATTTATCTTGCTAAAAATTTAAATAGATAGAATTATTTGTTCATCATGTTTCATCAATGCACTCGCAACATATTTAAGTCCCTACTTCACCACAATATAATAATTTAAGATCGAGGATATTTTTGAAAGTCACTCCATACCCAGAAAGCTATTCCAATTGCATGAGATTGAGATAAACCATATGCCGTGGCCCTCATGTAACATTCCACTGATATGAAGAAACTTAAATTGAGATCAAATAGAACTTGTCCAATTGACTTGAATAATAGTCCCTTAGGAATGGGAGATTTCATTTGCGGGGATAAAGTGACTGATTTTCCTCCTTAAAATTTTGCAAATGCTTTTTACTATGTTTATTTTTTTGCATTTGTGCATTTGACCTTTATTTTTTTAAGGTATTGTTCCATTTTTTTTCTCTTCAAAATTTTTTTTGATTCTTTCTCCTTTTTGTTGGAATTTTTTTTTCATCTTTCATTTCAATCTTTACTCTTTTTTTTTGGACCATTTGATCTTTTTCCCTTTGTTTTACCCCACATAGGTTTTTTTGAGTTGTGTAGGATTATTTCATAGTGCCCTCAAGAGGTGAGTAAAGGGCTTATTTTAGTTGCATTTATACCTCAAAAGGTATATTCTAAGATATGGTTATTCAAATAAAAAGCTTTTAGGGTCGAGAATGAGAGTTATGTGGATAAAATGGTCATTGGTAGGCTTGAACAGGCACAATCGATTCAAGAAAGCCTATAATCCTTTCTCAAATTAATCTTGCTCCAAATTTGTTTGTTTTTGTCTCAACCAACATTTGGGCCAAGTTCTAGATAAGCAAATTCAGTCTTTGAATTTTTACGTCTAAGCGCTCACCACACACTTCATTTGAAAAAATTATGTCAAATTTATTTTATCCCCTATCTTTAAAACAAGAATAATTTCTTCTCAAGTACATGACATAAATATGGAATTGGAACAATAGAATTCTATATAGGTCACAACAAAGTTTGATCTTGTCTTACTAGATATTTAACACTTTCTGTTTTTTCTTTGACATAATCCTAATCATGTTGTTACCAACCAAGTCAAAAGACAAAAATCATATTTTTTTTTTGCCCTAATTTATGTGACTATTATTTTTAGATTTTTTCTCGGTTAGACCGAACCTTACAATAAGGGTTGCCTACGTCTCTTGTTTAAAACAAGAATCAGGTCTACGTCGTTCCAAAATAATAAATAAAAATATGTATTCTTCAGGCCACATTCCCTTTTTTTAATATATACACAGATTATTTTAATTTTTTTAATTTTTAAATAATAATTCAAGGTATTTTTTTTTTTAAATTTTTAAATTTTTTAAATATGGATTCACTTAACCTAAGAAAGGTTGCCTACGTATCACATCAATGTGAGATCAGGTGGTGTGTATTTTCGTCCAGATTGAACATTAAAATAATTCTTGTTTTGAATTTGTTGAGCATTTTTTCCACCCCCCAACTCTTGCTATTCTTCGTTTAAAGGGATATAAGAAATTTTTAATAATTTTGTTTTGGTGAACGTTACATTTAAAAGAAAAACTTTTTTTTCTATTGTTTTGACTTTAATTTAAAATGATAATTGACGTATTATCCTATATATATCCTATCATATTGTAGGAGTCTTCATAATTATATGTAAATGATTCAAATAATGAGTCTACTAGGAACAACCATATTTGGTTTCAGTTACCCAACTTCAAACTTGTGGGGAAAAAGTATCTAGACAAGCTTTTAAACAAAAACCAAACACACGATAGACAAGACTTGGTTTAGGAGAAGCAACGTAACCGGTACTGCGCTTTTCCGGCTTTGTGCATGGGTGCCCCTATTCTAACTATGTGTTACAAGATCCTTCACCAATTGACCGAAGATCCACTGGTTACCTTAATAGTACGGGGTGCGCACTCGCAATTCCATATCAGTTTAATAACCTCGAATGGTTCGTTACGATGAAGACAGATAGGATCCATTCAAATATCATCAAATTATTAAATAAATAAACAATTAAACATATTAAGCTAAATAAATACAATATCCAAAGCGTAAATATATAAATCAAATCATAGTCATACATAAATCAATATTTTAAACTGCAAGAAAGAAGGCCAAAGACAGAAAAGGATGTCAATAGCGAATTCTAGTTAGAGATCGGCCCAGTTGAGTCGCCATCTGTCACACACCCCTTTTTTTCCTCTCAATATGTTGTTGAATTTTTATTGTTTTTTGAAAGAAAAAGAGTTTTTCCATTAAAAATGATGTTTTGAAGTGGGGGATAATTATTAGGTATAGTCGCCACTTGAAATTGGGAGTTTAGTGTTCCAAGACCCCTTATTTTTAAATCCCTAATCAAAATAAAAATTTGACCTCGTTTATTGTGTCTGCAAACCTAGAAATCCGGTAAGGAATTTTGTTGAACTGAGGGAAGTGTGTTAAGCACCACTCGAGTTCCCGTGTTTCTAGCACGTCCCTTCATGACTTTGATATGGACTAACTTAATTTGAAATATTATATAATTAACTTAATAATAAGGAAATAATGTTTTACTTTATTCCTTTCATTTATTTTAACACCCTTTTTAAAAAACATCTGTATTTTTTAAATCTTTAAATTTTTTTTTATGTGTCCATTTAAATTTTGAAACCACCCATATTTATTTAGTATTGTATTTTATTATTCTTATTTATTCTTTTATTATTAATTATTATTTATTCATATATATAAAGTGTGTAATGTTATTATATGTCGAATTTTATATTGGTGTTTAAATAGTTAACAAATTAAGAATTTGTGTAGGAAAAGATTTTTAGAGTCAAGTTAATTTAGAATTTGTTATTTATTTTTTTTAGAGTAATAAATAAAGTAATTTTAATAAGATTTGAAGATTAGTTTTTTATCAAGAAATCCTAAATAGATTAGGAAGTGTTATTTTGGAAAAATTTAAAATGACCCAAAAAAATCCCATGTTTTAAAAAAAAATCTTTTTTTCCGTTTTTTATTTTTTTTGTCGATTTTATATATTGTTTTTTTTTACTTTTCTTTCAAAGTTTATTTTAAATCATTTTTTTTTATGTTTTTTTTTAATCCTTTGTTTAATAATTTTTAAATAGTTTAATATTTTTTTTTCATTCCCCGTTTGTCCTTCTCTCATTTTTTTCGAGTTCCTTTTTTTTCCCCCCCACTTTTTCTTTTTTCCTTCTTTTTTTTTTACTTTCTTTTTTTTTTCCTTTTCTCTTTTCTCCTTTTTCTTTTTTTAATTTCTGTTTCTCTGTTTTTTTTAAAAAAATAAAGATTCTCTTTTTTTCTTTCGTTGTTATTTTCTTCTTGTTTTTTTTGGGGGTTTTGTTTTACTTCTTTTGTTCGATTTAAACAAATTTCTCAAATTTACTTTTTTTTAAAAAAAATTATATTTATTAATAGTAATTATCAATATTTCATCATGAATCTCTAGATGAAATTTATTTCTCTTTTTAATTAACAATTCTACCTAGATATTTTTTTTTTAAAAAAAATCATTTACTAATTATTTATATATATTAATCTAACAAGTCTACAATAAATTCAATAAAAATCTTCTAAAGTGAAAATAGACGAAAAAATATATTAATCCATTTAAATTCAGCAATTCAATATCATGAAGCGACATAAATTGCAAAATCTATCTAAAAAACATAATAATAATAATAATGTAACAATAATCAATATCATACATGTAGTTTGAAGTATTTCATGCTATGTAATCAACTTTTTCAACAGAGCTCAATATTATTTAAAATCGGCGAAGAATTTATAGGAGAGTTAACCGCTCGCTTCAATAGTGATACCACAAAGCGAACTGTTTATCCACCAATTCGGTAATCAACGACCAAATCTCTAACTCTAACCTAACTAAACTCAAAAGAAATAACTCGTTTTTTTCTTTTGTGTTTGCGTAGTTTTTTCTTTCTTATGTTTTATCAATCTCATTTCTTGTGTTTTGCTCTATATTTCTCATCTGTATATTTTTTTCAACTGAACGTGTTTTTTTATTAAATGTATTTTTTATTGAGAGGTCTGGTGTCTATAGTAAAAGGAACGTAATAGAGTGGAATTAAGGATTTAATTTGGAAATATTGTTGAGGGAAATTAATGGTTGAGAAAAATTAAATATTACCTCCTAAATAACAATAATAGGAAAAAATAGTTTTGGGAGTTAGGTTAATTAAGATAAAGGGTAAGATAATTGAATATTATGACGTCTTTTTTTTTTTCTACCATTATTTTTAAACTAATTAAAAGTTGAAGATTTACACAAATATAATAAATTCATAATTTTTTTTTATTAAAGTAATTTACACAATTTATTTATTTTTATTTAGTTAAATATAAACTTTTTTAAAAAAAATTGGTATTAATTTCAGATTTTTGGGGGGGGGGGGTTAAATTAGGTGTCACAATACCCACACTTTTGGAAAATGATCCAGCCTTCCCCTCAAAATTCATCACTAACCCCTTCAAACCGACCGAACCTAAATCATTGGGGAAAACGGAGAAATTAGGGGTTCCACATCACTTGTTTACTAAGTGTGAATCATATGCCACAAACAAATATCGAAATCATGGGCTAAAGGACATTTGTTTTCAAAACTATGCCCAAGTTTTATTTGAAATCTTTTATGCTCATCAGAACTCATATCGGACTAATAACCACAACAATCATTAAGAACAATAGAAATATTCACACAAGACTCACATCATCACGTATAAAACCAAGTCAACATTTGATTAATATTCATACTATCACCATAACCAATACAACTCCAACGCCATATTGATACACAAAGTGTTATAAGAGTTTATGTCCATAACAACAATACAAGACCCTTACTCATAATCCCATCAATCTAACAAAATGCCATGACCCAAGTACAACCCCATAACCTCACTCAATCAAGAAACCAAATAAAGGACACCAGCATGCTACCATCACATAACATAGGTCATTAAGAGTAGTCCCTCATCAATAGTTTAATCTCAATAGACCCATAGCTGTTCATAACATGAAACGAACATCTTATAGTTACATCAACATGGAAAGTCCCCTCACATACATTTCAATCACTTCATAAACATGAGAACATAAGAACACCTTTACAAGACTTTTCCCTTGAGGCCAACTAGTGCAATGTGATAGGTAGAAGGTCCCCCCTGCCCCCCCCTACCTATACTAAGTCAAACCCCTTTGCATCTTAGTTGAAGTCCAC